>JAOQIF010000466.1:0-66977 GCA_026260285.1 Colletotrichum sansevieriae
GGCACTTAGCGATATATCGCTATATATCCTCTATTAAATATAGCTAATAAAACTTTCGCAAGATTAGCTTAGCTATCTTATTTACTCCTATATACCCTAATCTAGGCATATTATAGTAATTCTTCAGGATTTTATAGCAAAGGGATCCCTCTTCTGGGATAATAAGTCTTCTTCTGAACTAAAGGATGTTATTCTTATTAACTTAGTATCCTTAGTATTCCCTAGTATCTTAGCAAACCTTAGCTATAATATCTCTATAGAAGGGGTCTTTAGCCTATAATCCTCTAACTATCTATTCGAGATCTGCACCTAGTTATAGCATATAAGCTGTTTTATCCTAAATAAGCTCCCTTATTATAGTACGTAGGATATACTATTCCGGTATAGTAACCCTAGCTCCCCCTAAGTCCTCTAGCCTATTGCTATTCTCTCGTAGAGCAGTTAGCATAGCACCCGTATATGCTTTCGTGCGGGTAATAGTGCTAATATGCATACTTATACGTAGTAGCTTATTAGTACCTATTATAGGGTAGTACTAACTTAAGGGTGAGGATCCCTTAACCTTAGAGCTAGCCCTCTAGTAAGGTTTTTATATGCTTTGCTAGACGGCTCGGGTATAAGTTCTCGAAACTGCTATAGTTCCTTTAAGCTTAGTAATATGCTAGCGAATATTTGCTAATAGCTAGCTAATAAGCCTAAGTTTCTTTCTAAGGATAGGAAGTATATTATCTACCTTAGTATCTTCTACTATATAGTTAGAGCGTTATAATAGTCTATCTGCTGGATTAATAACCCCCGACTTATACTAGATTTCAAAGTTAAATGCTAATAGGTAGTAAACCTATCGCGCGAGTCTTCTATAAATATCCTGCGTAGGTATAGCGAGCACTCCTTTTAGCGCTATATAGTCTATAAGTACTACGAATTTCTCAGGGAGTCCTTATAAATACTATGCCTAGTAATCTAAACTTTCTATAATAGCAAGGAGTTCCTATTGCTCTATAGCCTAGCACCTCTCTATATCTAAGAGCTTCCTTAACTAGAAGGCTACTAGGTGCTAAACTATACTATACTTCTATAAAAGCATACTAGATGCTACCTAAGTAGATATATTAGTCTTAACCCTAGTTTCTAATATTAGGTTATAATATCTTAGTATTAGGGCTTTAGCGAATGCTCTCCGAAGTATCTCAAATGCGATCTATACCTCCCTTATCTAGGCGAAGGCTCTAGACTTCGTGCTATTCTAGCTTCCCTTGAGCGTACTAGTTATAAGGGCTATAATATAAGAATATCTTATAATAAACTTATAATAAAAGTTATAGAAACTAAGGAATATTTAGATATCTCTAAAAGACTTTAGTACTAGCTATTTAGTAACTACTTGGACTCTATCTAGGTCTATCCTAATACTATCTTAGGTAATATAGAACCTTAGAAAATCCACTTCTATCTAATAAAAGTCGTACTTCTTTAGTTTTATAAATAGCTTAGCAGCCCTTAGGCAGCATAGGATAGCATAGAGGTCCTTAGTATCCTATTCCCTTATATCTAAGTAGATTAGAATATTATCTAGGTATATAATATAGCAGGTATCTAGAAGGTTAGCGAGTATTTAGTAAATATACGCCTAAAAAGTTGCTAGGGTATTCATAAGCCTAAGTAGCATTATAGTATACTTAAAGTACCTATATTACGTTCTGAACGCTATTTTCTACCTATCTGCCTTATTAATTGCAATTTAGTAGTATACCTCGCTTAAGTTAATCTTTAAAAAAAACTTTGCTCTAGTAAGCTTATCTAAAAGCTTGCTAATTAGTAGTAGAGGATAATAGTTCTTTATTATGATTTTATTTAGTCCCCTATAGTCTATATATAGTTATAAGCTTCTATCCTTCTTAGGTATGAATAGTACTAGTGCTCCTATAGAGCTAGTTAAGTAGTATATATAGCCTGCTGCCTCTATATCCTAGATATACTTAGCGAGTATTTATAACTACTCCGCTAATATAGGGTATATTAGTCTATATAGGGGTTCCTTGCTAGGTTTTAGTTCGATATAGTATACTACTCCCTTTAGCTTTAGAACTTTCTTTATATTCTCTTTATTAAAAATATTAATAAAGTCTTAAAGTTCCCTAGGAATCTTCTTCTCCTGCTTATTATCTAGCAAGTCTTTGCCTAAGGACTCTATATCCTTTTTATTAGGGCTTATAGCGCCTATTAGATATATAATATAAGCCTATTAGCTATTTTCTATAATCTCTTAGATATTCGCTTCTAGCTTAGCGAGCGAGAGGAGTTTATATAACTAGGTATATATATAAGTATCTATATAGATACCTTCCTATCTTATTAAGTTATTAGATAGAAAGATATCTCCTGCTCCTTTAGGGCGAGGGCTTATAATAAAAGCCTAGCGAATCTTCTATAGGTAACCCTAACTATTTATAAGGAAGAATATAAGCTAATAGACCTTACCTATAGGTATAAGCCTTCCCTAGAAATCTACTAATTCAGGGGCTATAATACTAGTAGCCTCCTTTAGTTAGAGCCTCTTAACGAGGTCTTCTTATATAATATCTATTACTATATAGGTATCTATATCGACCTCTAGTTTAACTTCGCTAGATGCTCAGAGCGCTAACGCCTATCCCTTAATAGTTTATCCTATTAGAACTGAAGTGATTTCTAGTATAATACCCCTCGGGGTTATATCTACGCTTACTCGTTTCCCGAGTCTTTAGTATTAGTTACGCTAGGTATTACGATCGCGCTTATCCCGCCCCGCCTTAGGTTTAGGTTCTAATTATTACCTATTAGCTATATATAGGGTTTAGTATAGTTAGGGGAGATATAGCTATACTTCTTATAGTTATAGTATTAGGGTCCCCGGGAGTCAGTAGATATACTACTAGCGCTAGGTATTATACGAGTATCTGCTAAGTAGTTATTCTAGGATAGGGTCTCTAGGTAGCGATCCCTTAAGTCTATTAACCTAGGGGGTTATAAGCTGCTCTTATAAAGGCGGTCTAGAGAGCCTAAGTATAGTTGCTTATGCAACTTAGAACGGCTAGCGGACGTTCCCCTATATCTCCCTTTTATAATCTCCTATAATCTCTATATATATAGGGTAATAGTATATATATTAGTATAGTTAATATCCTACTTAAAGAATTTATCTTTTAGGGTCCTAATAAGGCCCTAAAAGAAGGCATACGCCTTTATATTACTAGTGCTTAGCTCGCTAAGTACTTAGTTAATAGACTCCTATTAAGCCTAATATATAATTAGTTTCTTATTATCCTTCTAGTAGCACTATCTTAGAGTATTATAGTAGTTCTATTCTTAGAGCTCGGGTGCGATATGCTACCCTCTTATAAAAATTCTAAAGTCTTCCTATTTAGGGTCTATCTAGTTCCCTAACTCATCTATAAGTATTTGCTAATAATTCCGCTATTCTATTTATAGGGTATGCTCTATTATACTTAAAGCCTACTAGATATACTAGCTATTAGAGCAGCTAGGGTAGTGCTTATAAGCCTCTTTAATTATAACGAGCTAATCTTCTCTTATTATACTAGTAGATTCGCTAGTAAGGCGTGCTATATTATAATTTAGGGGTTTTTTATAAACCTTAGGCGATTGCTTAGTAGGAGCTCGGTTGCTTAATGTAGTAGTAATAAGCTCCTATTAGTTTGTTACGACCCGTTACGCAAGGATAATAGTTGACCGACCCACTTGGGCGTTGGACGGCTAGGACAGGATATTTATACTATAGGATCACGGGAATAATAGGGACTTACTTGGAATAGAAGAACTATAGCATAAGTCACGTAATAATAAGATAAGACTGAGTAGATAGTATAGATTACTAAGCGCTTAGTCTGACCTATTAAGCGATTACTAACGATTACTAAGCGCTTAATAGTACCTAATTAGCAATTAGTAGCAGGATAAGGAATTATTTAGGACTTATATATAGTATAACCTAAGCCCGACTTAAGGTCAGACTTCTATAGCTCTTTAGCAATTAACTTATAAATATCCTTATAGATACTCTCAGCTTACCTTTACTACGAATTACTTATTAAGCCTAAGACTAATCACCTTAGTCTCTGAAGACCTGATCTACTATTAGCCTATAACTATAACCTAGTATACTATTACTATATCTTAATCCCTAACTTCTATTAGTAGACCCTACTATCGGATAGCTAACTATAATACTTTAGTTGCTCCTATTTAGTAAGTTAACTATTAAGACTACTAATAGTATAGATAAGATATCTTCTCGCACCTCTACTAAGTTACCTACTCCTAGAACCTCCTCTTCTTTATAGCAACTAGTCTAAAACCTAGCTAAAGAACTTAAAGGAGCCCCTATAGCTATAGACTCTAATAACGAGGTAACCCTAAAGAAAGATACTTATAACCGACTCCGAACTAGAGTTAAGAAAGGAGATAATAACGTTACTAAAATCTAGACTATATATAATAAAACCGCTATAGAACTTCAGAGCCTTAAGAGAATAATATAATAACTAGGAAATAGCCCTTAGCATATTATAGATCTAGAGAACGAAGTTATCTACCTAAGAGGATAAAATAGTAATACTAATATTACGGAACTTTAGAATGAAATCAGAACCCTACGCGCTACTGCTAATATTATTATAACCTCTACTAGAGGATAATAGAAGCTTAAGCTTAATCCCCTAATAACTTATAATAATACCCCTAGATATCTCAAAGGATTCCTAATCTAAGTTAAGAACTATTAGAATTTCTATTATAGCGATTTTACTAATTAAACTAAAAAGGTAGTCTATATAGCTACCTACTTTAGAGGATAAGCCCTTAAATAGTTCGAACCTATCTAAAAAGAATTCCTTAAGTATAAAACCCTAGACAAATGCTCTATAGAAACTTATAATATCTATAGTAGTTTCTAAGGATTCGAAGATGCTCTCTACTTACTCTTCTAGGACCCCGATAAGAAGCGATAAGCTAGGTGCGAACTATTGCAATTCTAATAAACTAAATCTGCTAAAGAATTCGCTATTACCTTTAGATAACTAAATATCTAACTTAACCTTACTAAGGAAACTAAAATCTTTATATTCTACTAAGGACTTAAGGATGAAGTTAAAAATAAGATTATTAACGTTAACTATCCTAATAACTTCCTCTAGTATGCTAAGCTTGCGATTAAGATTAATAACTAGTTATTTAAATACTATAAGGAAAAAGGCGAGAAACGATAAGGACCTAATTCAGGATGCAAGTACTAGTAGCAGCCTTAACATAAGTTTAATAATTAATAAAACGATAATAGACCCTGTAATAACTAGAATAACACCTAATAAAGCACTACTTATAGATAATATAGCGGACCTATAGATCTTAGTATAATAACTAAGCCTAATGATAAGAAGCCCTAGAACCCTAAATGCTAGAACTGCAATAAATAAGGTCACGTTGCTAAAGACTATATATAACCTAAGAAGCTTCCTTAGAAGCCTATAATAGAGAGACCACGATAAGTTAATACGATCTCTAAAGCCCCCTATATATTGCTATTATAGACTAGGTGCTATAATAATAACTATTAAATCTATCTCGAAGATAAAGAAATATTAGGATACTACCTAAGGAATAATAACTCCAGACGATCTAGATATAATATAACTACCTCGGATACTTATCCTAAGACTCTAGTAATAATACGCATTAATAATAATAAAATAGCAAGAAAGCCTAGAGAATAGCTTAACGAGATGCTATAGATCTAATAACTTGAACCCGCTATTATATCCTCTACTATATATAACTAGGAACTAGAAGATAATAATAAATAAAAACTCGCACACCTTTAGTTAGCTAAACTTATATATTTAGAACGAATCTAAGACGAGCCCTATAACCCTATATAGGAAAGATAACTAAAAGCTATGCTTATATATATAGAACGACGAAAGAATACACGCAGAAACCCCGCTTAGATTAAATAAATTAACTAGGAACTTAAAAAATAAGTTAAAGAAGAATCTAATAAAGAACTAGAATATTAGTATAACCTGCTAATAGAATAATAACTTCTTAATATAACTAGCAACTAGACTTTTAGAGAAGATAAAAGTTTATCTTATAACTCGGATAAACCTCGTGATATTACTTAATAACGTGCTTAAGTAGAGATTACTTATAGGCACGCCCCTAGTATAGATAACTCTAGCTCTAAAGAGGAATCTGATAATTAAGAAGATAAGACTAAGTAACTTTTATAGTATTAAGAAGTAAATATATTCTAAGATTAGTAATAATAATACTTCTATAGCACTCTAGTAAACTAATAAGAACGGGATTATATTCCCGAATTATATATAGAAGACTACTCCGCACTAAGAAGTAACTACTAACTCTATTAAACCCTCTTCTAGCCTTAATGCTTTTATAATAAGTATAAGGAATATATAGGAGAGAAGTATAATTATTAATTCTACCCTAGAAGATATAATAATAAACCTATTCGGGAAGTCTACCAGATATCTATTATAATTAGATAGATTATAGTATTATTTAAAGATAACCTTATAATCTTTAGACCTAGCCTGCGATTTCCTATAAGATATTAATATAATAATATAATAAAGTAGGATAAATATTAATAAGATAAGTATTAAGTATACTATTAAGGAAAAGCATATACCTAGAGAATTATAAAGAACAGACCTAGACCTCTATAAGTTAGAATCCATAAGAATAGCCTTACGAAGGCAAGATAGGAAGGAAAATAGATTACTCACCCTAGACTATTTAAGTAATTAAAAAACTAGACTCGCTTACTAAAGAAGGATTATAATAAGTAATATATAAAGGATCTATTTACTAGATATTATAAGGATATAAGGATAATATCGAACTAGAAGTAACTATTAACTAGCAAATAACGCTCGCGCTAATCGATAGCAGAGCTAAAGCTAACTATATTACCCCCCGAGCTATTAATAGACTAAAAGTATAATAAGGAGGAAAAGAACGACTATACCGCCTATATATAGCAGAAGGAGAAGAATTTAAGTATAAAGGAGGTACTATCTATAATAAGACTATGCCCCTTAAGATGAGCTATCTAGATCAGAAAGAAAGAATCTAATTAGATATTACTAATATAGGAACGTATAATATAGTGCTAGGACTACCCTAGCTATAAATAAATAACCTATAAATAGATTAGAGAAAAGGCTAACTCTATTAGAACTATAATAGTTTAGTTCCTAAGTAGCCTTATTGAAATTAGGCTTTAAACGAATTAATATAATAAGGAGTAGTAAAACGATATATCTATTATCTTAAGGCAAAAGAAGCTATACTAATAATAGATCTCAAATAGAAGAATAATCTATTTCTATCTATCCTAGAAGAATATAGAGTTTATAAAAAACTCTTTA
Source organism: Colletotrichum sansevieriae (assembly GCA_026260285.1). Classification (NCBI taxonomy): domain Eukaryota; kingdom Fungi; phylum Ascomycota; class Sordariomycetes; order Glomerellales; family Glomerellaceae; genus Colletotrichum; species Colletotrichum sansevieriae. The sequence goes on from JAOQIF010000466.1 coordinate 7,455, forward strand.
TAGCTAAGTTAGAGACCGGACTGCCTAAATATACTAGTTTTAACTATGAAATTCCCCTTAAGGAAGGGAAGGAACTACGATTTAATAAGATCTATAGACTTAATTGAATAGAAATAGAAGCCCTAGACTAATACCTCGAAGAAAACCTAAAGAAAGGTTATATTAGACCTTCGATATTACTAGTAGGAAGTCTAATCCTATTTATACTAAAGAAGAACGGAAAACTATAACTATGCGTTAACTATTATATGCTTAATAAAATAATAATTAAAAATCGCTACCTATTACTACTAATTAATAAAATAAGATAACTACTCTACGGAGCTAACTAGTTTATAGCTCTCAACCTCAAAGGAGCTTATAACCTAATTAGAATATAATAAGGAGAAGAATAGAAGACCGCCTTTAGAATATAAAAAGGATATTTCAAGTACCTCGTTATATTATTCGGTCTTACTAACGCCCCTATAACTTTCTAAAATATAATTAACTATATCTTATATAAGTATATCGATATTTATATAATAATTTACCTTAATAATATTCTTATCTTCTCACTAATACTTGAGAAATATAAGGAAGATATATATCACGTTTTATAAGCTCTTTAGGAAGCTAAGCTCCTAGTTAAACTAGAAAAGAGCGAATTCTATACCTAGAAGGTAGAATACCTCGGATTTACTATTACCCCTAGAAAAGTCTATATATTAGAAAATAAAGTTAAAGCTATTAAAGAATAGCTAGTATCTAATAATCTTAAGGAAGTCTAAGGATTCCTAGGATTTATTAACTTCTACTAGAAATTTATTAAAGACTATAGCAAGATTAATATAGCTCTTACTAGCCTTAGCTATAAAAATACCCCTTTTATATAGGAAGAACTATAATAGATAGTATTTCAGAAGATTAAGGACCTTATTACTAGCAAACCTATTCTAATTATTCTAGATCTAATAAAATAATTTAAAGTAGAACTAGATATATCTAACTATATAATCGGAGTATAACTATGCTAATAAGACTTAGAAGGATAACTATACTTATGCACCTTCTTCTCTTATAAACTTTATAAACCTAAACTTAATTACTAGATCTATAATAAAGAACTTATAGTAATTATTAAAGCTTTTAAGGAATAGAGACCCGAACTCTTAGGAACTATCTATAAAGTACTTATATACTCAGACTATAAGACCTTTTGCACTTCACTACCTCGAAAGTATTGAATAAATAATAAGTTAGATAGTTAGAATTCTTATTAGAGTTTAATTTTCGGATTATCTACTATAAAGGATTAGATAATAGTAGAGCTAATGCTCTTAGCTAATAACTAGATTATAATACCCTAGTATTAGAAGAAACCTAGGTAATCTTTAAAAGAAATAATAATAGAGACCTAGTACTAGTAACTAAACTCTTAATAATAGCCGGATAATCTAGTACTAGCCCGACTAGTAAACTAGATAATAAAGCAATTATAGAGTTTTATGCTCGCCCTATATATAGCTACTAAGGAATTATAAAAACCTAGAAATAACTATAATAATAATATAAAAGAACGATTAGTAGAGAACATATAGCAATAGTAATTAGAAATTATAAAGTCTGCCTCAAAAGCAAACCTGCTCGATACTAGCTATATAGCATGCTATAACCTTTGCCTATGCTATAAACAGCCTAGCAGTCTATATCCCTCGACTTTATTATTAAACTACCGAAGTCTCGGGAACCCCTTATAAAAGTATACTTTAATAGCGTTCTTATTATTATAGACCGACTTATAAAGTATGCTTACTTTATCCTATATAAGGAAGCAAGTAATGCTAAAGAATGCGCATATACCTTTATTAAGTATATTATTACTAATTATAATATACCTAAGGAAATCGTATTAGATAGAGATAAGATCTTCACCTCTAAGTTTTAGAACTTAATTATATTATAACTCGGTATTAAGCAAGCAATATCTACTATATTTCACCCGCAGACCGATAGATAAATAGAACGGATTAACTAAATCCTCGAAACCTACCTCTACGCTTATATTAATTATAATTAAAATAATTAGGTTATATTACTCCTAGTTGCCTAATTTATATATAATAGCATAATCGGAGAAAGTACTAAGAAATCCCCCTTCTACCTTAACTATAGATTCGAACTAACTACCTATAGAGAACCCCGGATAGGCCTAGCTATAGTAAAAGCTATTACTTTAATATAATAAATTAAGGATATCTAAGAAAACATATGCAAAGAACTCGAATTTATATAATAATAGATAGTATAGTTTAGTAACTAATAAAGGATTAAGAGATTAACCTTAAAAGAGGGAGATAGCGCCTATCTTATATAGCGAAATATTAAATTAAAACAACTAAGTAATAAACTTAATTATAAAAAACTCGGACCTTTTAAAATTTCACGAGTAATTTCACTAGTTAACTATAAGCTTAAACTCCTAGAAACTATAAAGTATTACCTAGTATTCTATATTTTATTACTCGAACTAGCCCTATAAGTATTATAAATAAACGACCTTATTATTATAGAAGATAATAAACTAGAGTATAAAGTCGAATGAATCCTTAACTACCTAGAAGAACCGGATAGATACTAATACCTTATTAAGTAGAAAGGATATAGTTATAAAGATAATATATAGGAACTAGCTAAGAATATTACTAATACAAAAGACGAGCTTGCGATATACTAGTAGTAATATTAAGAACGAGAAGTAATACTAGTAATACTAATAATATTACTTCTAATAAAAACTAATAGCTACCTATAAATAAGATACCCTTATCGCTTTACTAAGCTACTAATAGAAGCGGACCGATTGCAATAAGGAGAACTATTTATTCGCCTAGGAATACTAGAAATAGAATAAAGCTACCCTAATAAGAAATTTAGAGTACTAGGATTCTAGTTACTTAGAATAGCATCTAGGTTAACTACGCTAAAACTACCTATTAATTATATCTCCTAAACTATAAGAGACCCTAGAGAAGGATCCCCGGATGACTCGCCTTCCTCAGCTACTACTAATATCTCCTTATAACCTTTCTTAAAGACTATCTGCTTTGCCTTATAGATATAATCTAATTTAATAAGAACTTTATTTACTTTAGCCTATACCTTTTATAGCGCCTCTATTCTCTTCTGAAATAACTCTTTAGCTCCTTCCTCCTTATTATCTAAACGACGAGATTCTACTATTAATCGTTCTATTATAATAAGTTAATAAGAAATAAAAAAGAACTATATAAAAACTAGACCTATATTAATAAATCATATTATTAGAAGTATTATAAGAATAATAAGTGCTACCTATAGTAATATACTCTCTGCAAACTAGCGAATTAGGTAATATTTTATAATATAAACCTTTAGAACGATAGTAACGATAAGGTATAACTTTAAAACTATTCTTAGTAATATTAAGAGAATAATAGTAATAATAAAGTATAGAGATCGCAGGATTATTAATAACGCGACTTGATATAGTATTAGCGTTATAGAAAATCAGGAAGCATAATTAACGGATCCCTAACCTAGGACTAACGACCTACTTATATTAGGTCTTAAGGATAAGACCTTTGGAGAGGGGACCTAATATTATAACCCGTTATATAAGGATAATAGTTAACTAACCTACTTAGGCGTTAGATAGCTAGGATAGGATATTTATACTATAGGATCATAGGAATAACAGGGACTTACTCAGAACGGAAGAACTATAGCATAAGTTATATAATAATAAGATAAGACTAAGCAGATAGTATAGATTACTAAGCGCTTAGTCTAACCTACTAAGCGATTACTAACGATTACTAAGTACTTAATAGTACCTAATTAGCAATTAGCAGCAGGATAAGGAATTATTTAGGACTTAGATATAGTATAACCTAAGCCCGACTTAAGGTCAGTGTGAGGGGCTAGCCCGGGTTTGTTTAACTTAGGGGTGCCTTAATTATAGTAATCTAAGCTAAGGGAGGGAAGTTTTCTAGGAAGTTCCCCGTGCAACGGAAAAGCAGATATAGGGCGAACGTTAAGCGAGAGCGGTTATCGAGGGCAAAATCCTTAGGGTCTATAGTACTATCTAGATACTAGTAGTAGCATAGCTTATAATATATACCCCTCCTCCCCCCCCTCCCCTAGCTCTTATATAAGTTGCAGGTTTGAGCATAGGCTAAGGGCTAGTCTAGAGCGATATTAATCCGGGCTACTAGCTGCTCTACGCCCTATTAGTAATAATTATAATAATATGATTTTTCACACCCCTAGTTTACTTCCTCTTTTTTCCTCTTCCCGTTAACTTATACTAGAGTAAGTTAACTAATTAATCGTAGCGTTATTTTAGCTAATAACTCGTCGTTTTAGTAGCATTTTTAGCGCGCCCTCGGTCTGTATTAGTATAAGTTCGTTATATCTAAACCCCTATTAATCGCTAACTTACGTAGATCTAATTAATCTAATTTTCCCTACCTCTATAATAGCACCCCTTATAAGTTGCTACCCGCTCTTTCCCTATTATTTTGCTATAATTAACCCTATATAGCCCCTCCCTAACTCTAATAAGGAGATAAAGTCTCCTCCTCCTATTAAGGGCTAGCCCTCCGACTGCTCTACTTCTACTAGCCTCTCTAATTGCGAGAAAGCTGCCCCTAATAACTTCGATCTTATAGACGATCCCCTCTACGCCCTAGCTAGCTAGGAGCTATATAAATACCTCGACTACCCCCTTCCTATATACCCTATTACCTAGGAGCCCCTTATAGTATATATTCTTCTACTTATTTAGCGTTTTTCTAATATTCTACTAGAATCCCTACTTATACTAGCTCGTCTTTAGTAGTATCCCTTAGGATAAGACCTAGGGGCCTCTTCGCGAGGTTCCTTGCCTAAAGTATATATCCGCTATAGCTAAGGCTAAGAAGCCTAGTAATATTATAGCTTATTATAATATTATTAAGCGAGGTATGCTATCTTATCGCCTTTTAACTATTATAAGACTAACTATATTATAAGTAATATTATCCGTTGTATTTACTATTCTAATAAGGCTATTAAATCTGCTTATATTAATATAGGTATTGCTTCCCTGCTATTCCTTTACTATAGAGCTAATATTCTACTAGAGCAACCCTAGCGTAGTTTACTGCTAGGAGGAGTTCGCTTCTCTTAGCTAAGACTGCCTTGCTTACTATAGCTTTAATAAGAAGACCTCAGTAAGACTCTGCTATTCCTACGTTTTAGGGTTATTACTAATAGTTATAGCTCCTTATATAGATCGAGGCTTATATAGAACTCCTTCGCGCTACTTCTATTTAGAACCGCGAGGTCTATGCCTATATTATTATAAAGTATACTACTAAAGCTGCTATTAAGTCGGATACCTCCCCTATACCCTCTACTAGTTCTCTAGCTATTCCTATCCTTAGTACCTCTATTACTACTACTACCCTATTTTCCCTCCTAGTTAAGCTTAATAAAATATAGCTATACTACCTCGCCTAGGCTTATCTAGATATAGCTAAGGTCCTCTATAAAGTTTATCCTATTCCTGCCTTTCTTCTATTCCTAATAATCTAACTCCTTTTCTTAGCTTATTAATATTATTATTATTACTTATAAAGAGTAGGAGGAGTAAGGGGTTATCTTCCTAGGTCTATAGTTTCTACTTGCTTACTATCCGCCTGCCTTCTGCTTACCTAGGGCCTGCCTAGGTCCTATTTTACCTCCTTATAGCCTTAAGCTATAATAAAGCCTCCTATTTCTACCTACTCCTCTAATTATAAATTACCTAGCTACTATCCTTCTATCCTACCCCTGCTTATTAATTACTACTTAGCTTATAGTATAGTATACTAGGGGTTGCTATTATTCTTATTTATCGGGCTATACTTTTCTTTATACTTATCTACCGCCTAGTTATCTTAGAGCGATTATAGGGGCTCCTAGGTAGGCTAACTATACTCTATCTATTTAACTAATAACTTATAACGCCTACCCCTATCTATATGCTTCTAGCGCATAGCTAGAATGGACTTAACTTCCTATTTATCCTCTCTATCTTCAAAAATCAGGGGTAGTTAAGGATCGTCGACTTCTTAGCCTAGGAGGGGGTTATTTATAGCATAGTATAGCAAGCTAATATAAAATTAGTTATAAACCTTGCTTAGAACGTTTAACTCGACTATAGTTAGTAAGATTACCCTAGTTACTTTATACTTTAGGTATAGCTAGTCTAACTTCCTATAGGGTCTTTTTATATAGAAGTTAGCTAGCAATAGCTAGACCTTATTACTTACTTTATAGCGTTCTGCTAGCATCCTTTTACTATTTACTAATTATTCTATAGTCTATTAGGCTATAGCAATAGCTGCTTAGGCTAACTCTATAGTTAACTTTAGTTTACTAACGAACTTATTAGCAGCTAACTCGCGTGAGGTCGATAGCTCTAGCGCAGGCTATACTATTAGTACTAGGTCGACGTAGTATCTATAGGTAAAAAAGAATAGGCTTACTCCTATTGCAGCTGCGTTATAGCTATTAATTACTACTTAAATAGAGGGTAAGTAAACCTCCTAGTCGTCCTGGGCGAAGTTGACTATTATCTATAGGACTACCTAGATCTCCTGATTAAAACGTTCTATTACTCTATCTATTTATAGGTAAAAGGCAGTATTTAAATATTATTCGATCTTTATAAGCGCGTAGAACTATCGCTAGAACTAACTCATCTAGTTACTACCCCTATTACTAACGATCGACTTTAGTATACTATGAAATTAGTAGTAGTAGTTTATAAAGCGTTCTATATACGTTTCTATATCTATTAAAGGTATCCCTTCTAGGGTTATTATCTTAGAGAGCCTATCAACTATTACCTAAAGGTATCTTAACCCTGTTTTTACTATATATAGGAGGGTTATAATAAAATCTATAGCAAGATTGCAATATAGCCGTTCTACTACTAGTAAGGGTTAAAGAAGCCTGCGTTTTGCTTATTACTAAATCGTTCTATGCTTATAGCTATTATAGTTTCTTATAAACTAGCGGATTATAGAGGACTGCCCTGGCTAGAAGTATTGCTAGGCTAGGATAGCTAGGGTGTTATTCTAACTAGAGTAGCCTGTTATTACTAAGTTATAGTACTTCTGAATTAACTGCATTCAAAGCACGTTCTAGGGGTAGTTTTTATCTATTAACCCTAGTACTTAGATCCGGTCTCTGAATATTAATTAGCTAAGGGTATTAATGCTATACTTAGCGATTTATAGTTTTAGGCCTAGCTAGGGAGGGAAGCTTCGGTCGCCCCTTTTTACTATAGAATAAGCCCCTTAGTATTAGTTATCTTCTGCTTAAGCTTCGTTCTATGTATATTAAAGGGCTAGATCCTTGAATACTATTATAGCAGGGGCCTTAACTATTGCTATCCTCCTTACCTTACCTAGGGTAGAGTTAGGGATTATCTGGATTACCCTCCCTTTCTCTCGTTTATCCTCCTATCCTTTTAAAGCATCTTATTTATAGCATAAGAGTATATTAGGTATAGCTACTAGGCAACTAGGTTAATATTCTAAGTAGAAATTATACCTCGATAACTACTCCGCTTAGCAACTTTAGCGTTCTATTAAACGTTATTTTTATATAAAGTATTCGAGGCTCTTATAATTAGTAAGGACCTTGAACCTAGGGTAGCTTCTTAGCTTAGTATCCTATATATTTAAATAAGCAATTACTACTAATAGCTCCTTATTATAGATTAGGTAGTTATATTAGGCAGGGGTTAGCCTCTGCGAGTAGAAAGCGATAGGATAGCGCTATCCTTATATATCTTCTTAAGTTAGCACCCCCCCTAAAGCGAACCCTAAGTAGTCTATCTTAACTATAGTTAGGGCTTATAGGTTGAAATAACATAGTACTAGTGCGGTTTAGAAGCAGCGTTTAAGCGCCTAGAACGCGTCTTCTTATTCCTTACCCTAGATAAATAGCGCTCCCTTCTTTATTAGGAGGGTAAGGGGCTTTATAACCCCTAAGTACTCTAATATAAATACTTAGTAATAGTTAGCAAACCCTAGGAAACTTTGCAATCCTTTTACTAAAGTAGGCGCTTCCTATTTAATAATTACCTGAACTTTCTCTATATTATAAGTAATACCTTTACCTACCTTTAGGATAAATCCTATATATTTTACTATTTTTATAGAGAACTTATACTTCGCTAGGTTAAGGTTAAGACTAGCCTCTTAGAGGGCCTGGAGAACCTTATATACCTTCTGCTTATAGTCCGCTTAGGAGCTACTACTATAGACTAATATATTATTAATATATACTATTACAAAGTCGTTAAGGAACTCCTAGAGCGTGCTATTAATATATCGTTAGAATATTATAGGGGCTCTGCTTAATCCGAATAGATAGACTAGCTACTCGAAGAGCCTATATTATATATAAAAGGCGGTCTTTTCCTAGTACCCTTCTGCTATATAAATCTTATAGAAGGTAGCTACTATATCTAGTTTAGTATACTACTTCGCTAAACTAACCCTTTAGAGGGTCTCTTAGATTAGGGGTAAGGGTTAGTAGTTTCGCTTAGTAATTGCATTTAACGCTTAGTAGTTATAATAGAACTATAATCCTTTGCTAGGCTTCCTAACGAAAAGTATAGGCGTGCTAGCAGGAGACTTGCTTACCCGAATAAAACCCTTATTAAGCAGGTCTATAAGTATCTTTTTTAATACTAATAACTCCTCCCTAGATATGCTATAGAGGGGTCCCTAGGGCAAGGGCGCCTCTTAGCTAGAGGTATTATATTCGAGGTGGATTTTATAATCTATATTAGGATAACTTAGGAGTAAGGGGTATAACTTAGCTAGCTTGAAAAGCTCTGCGAATTCGTTATAAATATATTATAGTAGTTTCCCTAAATAATCTTCTGGTTTCTTTGCTTCGAGCGCTTTTTTAATATCCCTTAGGCTTACTATTTATATTCCTACTTCTAGCTTAGATAGCTAGCTCTTATTAACCCTCTAGTAGATCGCTATAAACGAGGCGGCGTTAAGTTAGTAAGCTTCCTAGATCTCCCTTACTCTCTAGGGTTCTTTTTATCCTTAAAGGGTAATAGTAACCCCCGCCTTCCCGTAATATACCTGCTTCTCTATTATATTATAAATAATATAGTTTTATTCTATCTATAGCTTCCCTAAGAAGAGGTTAATATCTAGTCCTTTTATTATATAAGTAAAGAGTTACTATATATAGCTTCTAATCTCGAGATATAATATAGCTATGCCTTTTGCTATAGCTTAAGCTAAGTTATTAGCAAAGCCTCGTAATTACTACGCTTAGTAATCGATATATAGTAAATAGAGGCGGCGGGTATACTAGTAGTCTATTATTATATAGATATTATATCTATAGTCTATTAAAGTATTAGTAAGAGTGCCTTTATTAACTCTAACTACTAATATTATAGAAAGCCTGCTTATATTATATTCTAACTAGAACTATTCCTAACTAGCTCGCTCTTCCTCTATTATCCCTAATACCTGATTTTATATTAGGGTTATTTATTTCCCGAGTTAAAAGAGTCTTCTTCGCTTTTAACCTCTTTTAAGTTTAAATATATTATTTCCTTAATAGCTTTTGCTATTCTAGGACTATCCTTTGACTTCTTAGCCTTCTAGTAGTCCCTTTATAAGTAACTGATCTAGTTATACTTGAAATAGCAGTAGGTTTCCTTATTAGGACCTCTACCTGCGCTCTTGCGCGAGGTGCGTATTAAACCTGTTATCCTAGTATCCCTATCTATATCTACTCTAGCGGGTAATGCTCTCGATCCGAATATTACAAGCTAATATAAAGCATTAGGAATGCGATATAATCCCTCTAGCTTCTATATAATATCTTATATAAAGCTAATATATTTAGTATACTTATAGGGGGTCGGGTAGTTAACTAGATAGTCGAGGAGCTTATAAGATAATGCCCTATATAGGTAGTCGATCTAGATACTATCTAGCTATATTATGCTACTTATTTTTATAATAGCGCGTTTAAAGCGGGGTAGGAATGAGGTGAAGGCTTTATTATGCTTTATTTAAAGCTCTGAGAGTCTTCTGAGAGCCTTATTTATAATATTAGGGTTATTATAAGTATAGTCTAGGTATACTAAGAAGGCGTCTAGCTCGAATAAGCTATTACTACCCCCTGAGCTATAGAAGGCTAAGACTACTAGCTATACTTTAGGTTCTAGGTAGGAGTTAATAAGATACTAAGCCTCCTGATTGCTTAGGAAGAAGTCCTAGTCTATTCTAACTTTATTATATATCTATTACGCCTATATAATATACTTATTATAGTTTCCTCTGAACTTAGGGGGGTTAGGAAGGGGTTTCGATCGCTAAGCGCCCCCTGCTCCCTAGGTAGTCTCTAGCTATAGGGATAGTATTAGTAGAGCTAGGGCGTAGCTGCTTATTATATCTCGCTAGAGCTCTGTAGTTAGTTCGTTATTAGGCTGCTATATAGTTATTAGGTTATTAAGCTAGTTACTAAGCTTATTAATTGCTATATAAATTGCTTCGAACGCTTCCTTACCTATTAGTAGTACTTCTAGACTAGTTGCTATAGGCGTAGCTAGTTCTATTTCCTACCTACTATCTATTATACTATATAACTAGCGAGGCAGGTATAAAGAGAGAGCTTAGATATATAAGGGGCTAGCCTAGGTTTATTTAACTTAGGGGTGCTTTAATTATAGTAATCTAAGCTAAGGGAAGGAAGTTTTCTAGGAAGTTCCCCGTGCAACGGAAAAGCGGATATAGGGCGAATATTAAGCGAGAGCGGTTATCGAGGGCAGAATCCTTAGGGTCTGCAGCACTATCCAGACGCTAGCAGTGGCGTAGCCCGTAACAGTCAGACTTCTATAGCTCTTTAGCAATTAACTTATGAATATCCTTATAGATACTCTTAGCTTACCTTTACTACGAATTACTTATTAAGCCTAAGACTGATCACCTTAGTCTCTGAAGACCTGATCTACTATCAGCCTACGACCACGACCTAGTATACTGTTACTACGTCTTAATCCCTAACTTCTGTTAGCAGACCCTACTGTCGGAAAGCTGAACGTAACATAGTTAGCTATTATAGTTATAATCTATTATATTAGTACTTAGCTAGTTGCTTTATCTAGCCCTCTAGCTTAGGCTAGCCTATTAGCTATAGCTATAGATATCTAGCTTATTAGCCCGTCTAGTTTATAAGAAGGGGTCTTATATTCCCTATTCTCCTATATATACTCGTTATCTATATAGCAAGTATTTAGCATAAGTAGCCTATTCTCTTTAGGACCCCTAGCCTCGCTTAAAGTATAGCTTCTTACCTCCCCTTATTAGCTTATATTATCCTCTAATCGCTTACTAGGGTTAGCTTCTTTATATAGGTTTATATAAGCTATTTTACTTTACTCTTAGCGAATATTAGGCATAAGTTCTTTAATCTAATTAGTAGGCGTTGCTTAGGTATATAATACTATTATTATTACTAACCTTCCTAAAGCAGGGTAGAAGCAAAAGAATTATAAAGGTATTAAGGGGCTAAGAGCTAAGGTTAGGTTAAACTAATAATAGAAGCACCTAAAAGGTAGGATTAGTATTATTATACTACTTTTGCTTACTTCTTCTAAGATCCTTTATTTCTAGCCTTTAGCGAGTATTTACTAGGTCTTTGCTATAAGGGTTCTATACCCTAGACCTATAGGCCTCTCTATCCCTTTAGCCTATACTAGCCGAGGCGTCTCCAGCTTCTCCGGTCTGAGTATCCAGTCCCTTATAAATAGGTAGTTAGCTTGTTATTATATACCTTTTATAGCTTTGGCTTAATTAGTAGCGCCTCTGCGCGCGCGCACGCGCCTGTATGCGCTAGAGGCTGAGATGCTGTTAGCTATAGCACTACGCCTAAGGTGGGGCCCGCTCCTTTATACCTACTTCTTATTACTACGCTACTACTAACTAGGTTATATAATACCTATATTATACTTATTACCTTATAATACGCTTTAATAACTTAGGGGGTAAGTAAGTATTATTAATCATAAGTAATTGTCGGAATAACTATCCTGCGCAGGTAATAGTACCAGAAAGATAGGGTTCTTCTGTAATACTATAGTTATTCGTGATATCTATCTATCGTAGGTTTAGTGGTTACGACGGCTATATAGGCAGTCCTTATATATGGGGTCCTAGCCCTCCTATTGGTTGAATCAGCGCAATAGGTAGGTCCGAACGGCCCGACGTAGCGCTAGTCGGGTCGGCAACGAACCGCCGACTGGGCTTCTAATACTAGTAGTCTTTTATTACTACTAGTGCCTACCCTATAATAGCCTATATTTATCGAGATAACTACTAAATAGTAACTACTCACAAAAGGGGCCTAAATAGCCTAATAACCGCAGTTTTCGCACGTTTTGTCGTTATCCCCTAATATGCTATATATCCCCGGTTTTACTACGCACAGGGCCCTAGCTACTATTAAACGACCTACCCCTCTATCTATATCGTCGCCTTGTTATTATTAATAAGCTATTAGAGGGCTTTATTTAGCGTTGACTTCGTAAGTCTATCAGCTAGGTTATTATTACCATAGATCTAGCGGATCTCTACGATCTCGTAGCGCTTATATAACTACTATAGCGCTATTATATCGATTATAAGGCGCTTTTCTTTCGTTATACCTAGTTTAACGAGGTACTTATATAGCGAATACGAGTCGGTATAAATAATAGTTGATATCGATAGTAGATCTAGTCGATCGGAGACCTTTTGGAGGGTTATTGCGATCGCATAGGCTATATCAACGCTAGCGACTATGCTATAGATCTCCGAGGCTAGTATGCTATGGGTAACGCGTTTTGACTTCGTCGAGCTATAGTAAATGATATTACTATTGATTTCGAACGTATTAATAGCCTTATTATCGTTAGCCTCGTTAGCTAGTATAATAATAAAACCTAGCTATGACGATAGGTTATTATTATTAGCAAAAGATCTATCGATAAAAACAAATAGTTTCACAATAGCGAGGTTAAGCAGGATAAAACTAAGGCCTCTATTAAGGGATTATAACTACTAGAGTATTCGCTAGTTAAGGATTCTAATATCATTAACTATAGGGTTTTGCTATTATATAGCGATAGATAGGTCGAAGCAGGCCTCGGGTTAGCAAATTAATGCAATATATACGCTGCGGTCGCGTTATTCAACGTATTGCTGCTTTCGGATAGCTTCGTTAGTAGAGGGGTCGATAGGGTGCAACTTAAGCCCTTGGTCCTTTTAGCAGAGAGTGAGGGTATTGCTATTATCAATCATCACGATCCTACTATTAAATATAAGGGGGTTATCAATAGCGAGGATCTGCTTGGGTTTAGCTAAAAAGCCGGCTTTAGTTAATTTAGCCTCCTTAAGGGCGGAAAACACGTTATTTAATAGGCCTAATATATCGTTAGTTTATATACCTATAACTGCGAAAGATAGGTTGTTTTTCGTTGATATAAGCAGGTAGGGGTTAAATAACGAAGTCTCTATCTCAAGCCTCTCTTTATAGTAGTAGCTATATATAGCTTACTAATAATTGCTAGCCTCGGCGATACTATAGAGGGGTTTCACGACCTCTATAATAGTATTATTAGGGTATTTATACCGTATTTAAGCGGGGATTTTAGTAAAGATAGGGCGGGCGAGATAGGTAGCAGACTGGACGTAGGCTTAGGTGATATCGCAGATCTAAAGGGTTTTGCTATCAGCTAGTAATAATAGGGCGATCGCAAGGATTAGCTATTAACTAGCTCTTTAGATCGTGGGGGCCTAGGTTAAGATAGCCTCTTTATTATTATTAGTATAGCTCTAGATAACGAGTCTCGACTTCTCATAGGGCTAGGTTATCTTACTTTTAACCTTATTAATAATATAGGAGTAGAAAATCCGGATCCCGCTATAGCGGGCAGGGTTATACCTAACGAAGTTAAATATGCCTCGTTTAATAAGGGATTCGATCTCTTATCGGGTTAACTACTCAAAAGGCTCTCTAGGGGTTATAATCACGCCGTTATTATATAACTTAATAGCGAGGTTATAATTAGATTGCTCTTTAGTAGATAGGAAGGCCTCGTTAGTAGCAGTAATATCCGTTTTAGCGAGGAGTATAGTTAAAGTCGGACCTAGCGCTAGGTTGCAGTAGGGCTAGCCTCAGCGCTATGATAGGGCGGGAGCTATATTATTAGTAATAACGATAGTATTATAGACTTCCTCAGTTGCCCTGTAGGGGGTTGCGGTCCTATTATTATTACTATCGGGTTTTATTAGCAGGTCGGTTAACTAGTAGTAAGGTTTAATAATAGTCGACTAGAAGGATTTCAGACCGTTAGATAGTTAAACTACGTATTTATAGCTATCGTTAGAGATAAGCTAGTAAGGGCCCTTCTAGCCGTCTTTTTCGCGCTATACTCTAACCTCCGACTAGAGAGGTAGGCTTAAAGTAGGCTCGGTTATAGGGCTATTTCAGGCTACGATAGCCTCGTTAACCTAATAACTAGCATAGAGTTAGTAGATCTCATTAATAGCTTTCTATATAGCTTAGGCGTGTTATATAATTAATAGCAAGGGTGCTAAATTCTCCATTAGGCGCAGGTAGGCTCCGAATACTAGTAGGGTTAGTACTAGGCTATTAGGCCTAGCGACGTTATTAATAGCTTTTATAGCTATTTAGAGGGTAATATCGGGGTTAGCAGAGGGATCTTCTGCCTGGATAATCTTATAGGCCTAGTATAATAGCTTATAGTATTATTTAACCTTTCTAATACTATTATAAGCCTTAACTAGGACCTCTTTTATAGAGATTGCTATCTTTTATACAGATTAGCGAAATTCAGCGGATCGAAAGGAGGTGCTAGCGTTAGTAACTATCTAGTTAGGTAAGCCCTAGTATACATCGATCTAGCAGAGCTGAAGGGTCTGCTACATAGTTTTAGCGGAGATATTCTTTATAAAGCATGCTATATTAAACGTAGTAGCTATATTAATAACGTAGAGGGTAGGGTAGTTGCTATTGAGATATATAACGTTAATAACGACCTCGTAGTTGAAATTATAGTTATCTTTTATTATAAACTTGATCCGATAGGGGCTGCTGCTATGGAGTTAGTAGTAGTAGTAAAACTTCGTTAACTTATTAATAACGTCGATATTAATAGGGTGGCTAGCGCGCTAGAGGACTTTATGGAGTCGTTAGACGGATAGGTAGCTAAAACAATAGTAGATATAGCGTAATTCGACGTTAGTGAGGTTATAACTCACGATAGCCTCTTCCGGGTTAGTTATAAACTATAGGTAGCCCTATAGTCGTATAACCGGGGTTATGAGGTCGTTATGAACGAGTTAGTTAGCGATATTATCAAATCTTATGCTAAGTCGGTCTATATTATAAAGGGATAATAAGAAGGGGGTATTCGTTAGCATTATATAGAAGGTTATATTACTAAAAGGAGTTATAATAACTATTATTCCGAGGGATTCGATGGGGTTAGCGCTGCTAAAGCGGATCGAGGCTGCCCCGGCTATAGAGGGGTTAAGTTAGTAGTTAACCCTCTTTTATAGGGCTAGAAACTACAGGTAACCCCCGGTTAAATATCAGGCTGCGCTGGAGTTAGGGATAATCCCTCTAAACGTAGTTAATAAGTATTAGTTAGTAATATATATCGCAACGGGGTTATTATTTTTATCGACTAACGTATTATAAGAGGGTTTAATATAATTAATCGCGTAGAGGGTCGACTAGTTAGCTAAGCGAGTTATCACGTTACTACTATTAACTGCGGTAGGTTAGCTAAAATAGGCAGTAGTGAGGAAGGCCTCGTTAGTGCTATTACCCTCGTTGCTGTCGTTATTAATAGATAATAACTAGTAAAAGAGGGTAATAGGGTCGTTAATAATAGAGGGGTTAGCTGCAGTAGCTGCGAGGTCTTCGATACCCTTATACCACGCTAAAAACTAGTGATATTTAGCGGGGTTAGCGTTGTTTTGGACGTATTAGCTGCTCTTGAACTTGCTATAGGCCTTATAGCGATCGTCGTTAGTATATTTCATCGACTAATAGCTAGGTTTGCTGCAAACGTAGCACTTTTTAGCTCTTGCTATATTATTAAGGCTATTGCTAGCTATATAGGGCCTAAAACGATTCTTTTAGCTATTGCTGTAGTAGGTATAGTTGGTCTAATAGACCCTAGTCCTATCGTTATTTTCAGCGATATATTGCGCTATAGGCCGGGTTATTATTAAAATAGCTAAATATAACTAGCTGAGGACCCCTTCTATTAACTCAGCAGGGTTAAAGAGGTAAAAATAGTACTCTTTAACCCCTTAGCAGGTATTAATAATATAGTCCTATAGGATGAGATCGGAGTAGTAGGCTAGCGGTAAGGCTCGTTAGACCTTAGTTATATAGTTAACGAGGATCTCTAAGTATTCTATCCTCGTTTTAGAGGGGTTATTATAGATAACCTAGGTTAATATAGCCTAGTGCTACTCTATTAGGTAGGCCTAGCGGGTATTATAGGATTCGAAGTAATTACGGAGTTTCTTAACTATAGCTAGGAGGCTTAACTAGGCGCTACTAAGTCAGTTGAAATAGTAATTATAAGCTCGGCCTTTTAGTATAAGGGGGAGGGCGCTAGTAGCTTATAATTACTAGATCCCGACCTTCTCGCAGATATCCCGAAAGATAGTTAATTTTGCTTCTAAGACGTCGTATTTAGCGCCGCTATACTTTATATCATTAGCATAGAGCTTAGCTAGATCTATTAACTGCTTTAGCGTAGCTAGGAGGCTGTTATAGCCTATATCCTAGTTATTATTAACTACGCTATCTCTGCTAGTAGGCGTGGTTTTTACTAGTGCCGTCGTGGGAGGGGCCTTGTCACAGTCTTCCTACTAGCCTGGGGCTACAGTAGGGGTCGCTAAGATTGCGAGTGAAACAAGGAAAAGAGCAATACAAGCGTGAATAATAACAAATAGTATAATAGGTAATTATAGGTATATCATAATATATTCTATAATAGCCTAGCCTTCTAAGCTTATCTACTAGAAGTCTCCTACTTAAAGGATAAGCATTAAGCCTAACCGTGGTTATGTGGAATACTATATAATAGCTAACTATATTACTAAAAGGCGTATGATATATACCCCCTTTTTAAAAAGCAATTATCCCGATTGCTATTACTATCGATCTAAGATATATATACTTAATATTCCCTTTTCTCCCTCTTTACGTTCTAATTACTAGAAATCACTATAGCATTATTAATTAGTCGTTATACTAGTAGAGGAGTACGTTAAACTTAGATATCTACTAGCGCTTAGCAGCGCTATTATTACTAGTATTGCTTAGCGTAAGTTGCTTATTGCTAGTGCGCTAAAGACCCTCGATTATAGTATAGAGGTTTGCGATCTCAGCGCGAAGGCCTGCGATCTCCTTAGTCTTAACTATATTAATAGCTATGCGAATCTTATTAGTAACCGCCTGCTTAGATATGCTATTATTCTTAAGTTTAGCGAGATGCTTGCTAATAGCGTTAATATTAATAATATCTATATTAGCTACGTTAGTCTCTATAGTATCGAGGCGAGGAAGGATTTCCTATTAGATACTATTAATAATAATATTAATATTACTCTCAGCCTTATTAGCAAGGTCCTTAGCGTTTTTAGTATCCTTGCGGGCTAATAGGTCCGTAGTAGTAATATTACTAATATTAACGAGCAGGGCGATAGAAAGGAGGTTAATATAGTTTATTATAATAAGGTTGCTAGTAATAATTCTATTAGTATAACTATAGGTATTATAAAAGTATATAGCGAGGACCTAGGCGTAGCTAGGGAGAAGCTTGCTATAGGTATTATTATTAATATATATATTATATGCTCGCTTAAGGGTATCCTAGATATATCTAATATAGAGGTTAGAAGAGATATTCTCAGAAGGCTTGATACTATTGAGGATTTTCTCGATCTCCTCGATAAGGATAGTATTAAGGTAGTATAGAAAGGCGTTATTAATATAAGCCTTTGCTTTATTAATCTGCTAGTGCTAGGCTATAGGGCTAGGGCGGCTCTTCTTAGGAGTCTTATAAGGGGTAGTAGCTATGGTTTTAGCTAGGGTGCTAGTAATAACGCAGGCTAGCTTAGTAGCCTGGGTATCGTTATTCTAAACGTTATTAGCGTTATTATTAATAACCTCCTCGTATTAGGTCTTAGCATCTATAGCGAAGAAGTTCTTCTTAGCTGCCTATTTACCCTTTTTACAGTCCTTACGGGACTTCTTCTTTTTAATAGCAGACTTATAAGTCTTAACTAGAGTGCTAAGGTTAATATTATAGTTGCTAACTTAGTTATCGCTACCTTAGTTATTACTACCTTAGCGCGGGGAGATGGGGTTAAGCACCTCGTCGTTCTAGGGGTTAGCACCCTTATCTTAGCTGCTACTATTATTAGATAGGTGAGAGGATAGGACCTCGTAGTTATTAGTAACTTCCTTACTTTTAGAAGCTATTATTATAGTAGTATTAGTTAGGCTAGCATTCAGGAGGCTATATTTAGCAGGTTAGGATAATATTATTGCTTATTATAAGAGGTCTATTGAGTAATAATTAGCATATAGGAGAGAAATAAATAAATAAAAAGTATAAGCGTGCTTAGATAAAAGTAGGTAGGTATAGTAAATAGAAGGAAGGTATAGAAGGAAAAATTTTTTATAATAGGGGTTAGTAAGGAAGGCGTATAAAAGTTAGCACCCTCTACTCCTTCTTATTTATTTCGATATAAGATAGAGAGATCGAGGAAAGAGTAGTTAATAGTAAAAATAGCGATAATAAAGGGAAAATTTGCAATCCTAATATTAATTCAGGGTATATATATTCGTTCTATTAAAAGGATAGGAAAACTATTCAGTTATATATAAGGTATGCGCCTTCTTATAGCTCTTTTAGTATCCTAGTCGAGGGGGAATTTAGTATTATACTCGTTAATAATATTATTTATATTAAGCAATAGGGAGTCTCTTTATTCCTAGGTATTATCTTTTGCTATAAAGCCCTTCTATTAGATAAAGTATTTAATAATAGGTTTATAACTCCTCTATAAGACTCTTCGTTTAATAATATAATTAAGTTCCCACTCCTTACTACTATTAACCTTAATAGGCTTTAGTAGCGGAGTTTTATAATTAAATAGGTCTTCTCCCTGGGCTAGCTTATATAGCTAGGCTATAGAGAGGATTAGGTAAACTTACTAGTACTTAGGAATATCTACCTCGTAGGCGAGAGGACTGATAATATATTTGATTCGGAAGGGTCCTATCTATCTAGAGGTCTATTTACTATTATATTATCCTAGCAAGTAGAATCCTTTGCTAAGTCATATCTAGACTTCATCCCCTTTATTAAAAGTTATATTAGTATAGTAGTTATTATATCTCTCTTTATACGAGGCGTTTGCTATATTAATAAGTAGTAGTACCTCCTTCTAATATATCTCCCTGAGGATAATAAGGCTCTTAGTCGGGGCGCTTATTTATATAACTATATTAAGGATACTTCGTAGCTTGAATCTAAGTATAACCTTATTTAGTAATTATCCGATCGTAGCAGATAGGGAGTTATTAAGATTATACTATAGGGTAGGTAGTATATTAGTTTATAGGATATTAGGGGATTTAGACGTATAGAACTATATTATAATCTTAGTAGTCTAGTTTATTCTTTCGCTCTGCCCGTCTATCTAGGGGTAGTATACTATTAAGAGGAGGAGCCTAACGTTAAGGGCGTTGAATATCGTATACTATACTATAGAGATAAACTTAGGATCCTAGTTACTAATAATATGATATAGAATTCCCTAGTCTAAGAGGAAAAATACGCAGAGTAGGATTATTACTTATTCTTTTGCTCTATAGGTTAAATATCCTATGAGAAGGATTATCTTTTTTGAGAATTTATATATTACTATTACTAATATATCTAACTCCGGGAAACCTAGCAGGGCATAGGGACTTCTATGGGATAGCACCTTAGGTATATTAGTAATGAAGTCTATAGTAATAGTATTATAAGGGATATCTATAATAGGGATAGGTTATAGCTATCCTAGTAGCCTTTAGCAGTTGATTTAGTTCTCTTTGCACTAGTTATAGTAGGCGATATATTGCTATATAAGTAACTTCTTATTGCAAAACTAAAAAGTCGATATTTCTGCTATTATATAGTCCGCGCTAAAGTAGTATTTTTCGTTATAACTAAGGTAGAGAATCGCAGGTACTAACTTGCGCGGAATGCAGAGTCTCTAAGTGCTATCCGTAGCTATATAAAGGATAAGCCCTTCTAGCAATAGGCTCTAAGGAGTTATTTAATAGCATTTTAGGGCTCTTCTAGCAGCTTTAGCGCTATTTTCCTTAGTAGTAGCGTTAAATAATAACTACTACTTGCCTAGTTTCTTCTACTAGGATTGGAGTTATTTAAGAATTTTGCTATACCTCGTGTTATTAGTATAGTTATCTATAATCTTAGCGATAAAGTCCTCTGAAATGCTTATAGTTATCTCCCCTATTGCTCCGTAGGCTTATGACTTCTTAGCTAACTAGTTAACTATATCTATAAATCCTGCGTTATTATTATTATTATTGCTATAGGTTATTTCTGCGAGAACATTGCTATCCTTAAACCTATTAGCTCGTCCTAAGGCTATAAGTAATAGTAGGTGCGAGAGGGCATTAGGGATAATATTAAGCTTCCCTAGTATATAGGTAATATTGAGGTTGAATTGCAATAGGTAGTTCGTAGCGCTCGCGAGCTGTAGGTTAGCCTTATTAAAGTCTATAGTCTATAGCGAGGTATATATAAGAATTCCCTTTATAGCTGCATAATCCGTGAGAATCTATATAAGGTGCTTATTTAATTACACGAGCTTATAGAGCTTCTTTATAGCTTATATTACTACTACTACCTCTACCTCTATAGCGAAGTATCGCTTTTCTAAGGGTAATATAACCTTAGATAGAAAAAGCACTAGTTAGACGTGGATTTACGCGATATCTTTGCTAGGTATATTAGTACTATTCTATAGGATACCTAGTTAGAATACTATAAGCCTAAAGCTGCCTTTATAAGCATTAACCTTAAAAAATATAGGCTTATTTAGGTTATAGTAGTATCTCACGACCTAGTTATAGAGATTCTCCTGGAGGGTATTCCACGCTTCTTGCTCGCTTAGTATTAGCTCGAATAATACCTTTTAGACCCTCTTTATTCGAACTACTTTTAATAGACTATTAGGAAGCATGTTTTTATTATAAAGTTTTATAGTAAGACGGGTCTTTCTATCCTATAGCAGCGTTATAATAATATTATATTAGGGTATATTATATTATAGCTATCTAGCTATTCTAAGGTATCTCTTAATATTATAGAGAGTTTTTAGGAAGCGAAGGTTCTTAAAGGCTGTAATCCTATCCTCTATTTATTTAATACTATTAGTATTTATAATATAGCTAAGGAGTCTTACTTTAGGAAACCCTATAAAGGACTTCTTAGGTTTAATATAAAGGCGGTTATTCTTAAAGAGCTTGAGAATAATATCAACGTGCTAGAGATAGTCCTCGTTATTATTGCTAAAAATAATAATATTATCGATATATACTTGAGTAAAGTGCTAGTAGTTATATAGGAGGCGATCTATAAAACGCTAGGCGTAGGCTAGCGAGTTTTTAAATCTTATGAGGATAATATTAGAAACCTCGATACTATAGGGACTTATTACTACTATCCTATTATAATATCTCGAGTAGATTAGTAGTTAGTAGAAGAACCTAGTAGTATTAAATATCGTTATATATTTCTTCCCTCTGAGGGTATCTATTATATCGTCTTAGTTAGGAAGCGGGTATACGTCTGGGATAGTGATTCGGTTGAGAGGGCGAAGGTTAACGATAACCCTGCCTTTTTTTATATTATTAATTACTCGCTATATAACGAAGAGCGGATAGACAACTAGGATTAGCCTATTACCCTATACTATTTTGCTATTAGTATATATCTTACTATAGATATTCTTAATAACTTCGAGGTCTTTAGCGCTAAGGGGGTAAGGCTTTACTATAGCCTTCTAGTTTTGCTACTTTTATATATATATTAGTCGTCTAGTATAGGTATAATCCCCTTGTTATAGTAGATATCTCAGTTATCAAGGATTTCCTTAAGTCTACTAGCGAAAACTATATCCTAATTATAGATCTTAACTCTATCCTTACTA
Source organism: Colletotrichum sansevieriae (assembly GCA_026260285.1). Taxonomy (NCBI): domain Eukaryota; kingdom Fungi; phylum Ascomycota; class Sordariomycetes; order Glomerellales; family Glomerellaceae; genus Colletotrichum; species Colletotrichum sansevieriae. The sequence goes on from JAOQIF010000466.1 coordinate 29,819, forward strand.
TATATAACTAGGATATCTTTTAGCTTAGATATTCTATAAGATAGAATATTATCCGCTTAACGAAGCGGTCCTAGGCTAGATTTAGTAAGCGGGGTTATAAACTATATACTAGCTGCTATATTACTCGTAGCCCTATTGAATTTATATTATAAGAACTAGCGCGAGTTTAATTCTTCTCCTATAAGGGTGATAATATCTGTATAGTTAATAAGGTTAGTAGTCTCCTCTGCTTCTATTAGAATAATATAGCCTAGCTGCTATCCTCTTAGGATTATTATTAGCCTATCCGTTATATTTTATATAAGGATAAGCTTAGGGTTATCTGCTATAACTATTATATTAACTATGCTAATATAACTAGATTGAAACTACTAAGTATTAGAGCCTTGCTAGCTTGACTTAGGGAGGTTAATAAAGCTAGTTATAACGAATGCGTCACTCTGCGGGGGAATAACTATAGTATAGGCGTTATTAACTCGTCTAGTTACTAGGTGCTATCTCCTGAACTAGACTGGATACTGCATTCTATATACTGAGCGGAACTTAACTATACCCTTATTAAAGTTTATAACTAGCCTATGATCTTTATAGAACGGTATTCCTAATAGAAGATTCGCTCCGAGAGTATTTATAACTCTAGCTATAATAATAATATAGCTATTGATCTCCACGTTGCTAATAGTGCCTGGGATATAGAAGTTGAATATAACCTGCTCTATTACCTAAAAGGTTAAGTCTACTGCGTTTATTTTCCGCAGTTCTATTATCTAAAACGTGGGATTTCGCATAAAGCATAGCATCTAATTCCTATTAACTAGAGTTATTAAGGCGCCTATATCGATATAGACTTCCTCTAGACTAGCTATATTATCGCTTTTTATATTAAGGCGGAGATATATCCGTTTAGCTAGTATTATTCGTTTTACTAGTTTTACCTAAGTATTGATAATTTGGTTTTTCTTAAGTAATACCTATATATTATTTACTAGGGGAATTGCAATAAGACCTGCGAAATTCACTATATTATTAACGTAGTATATAGCAGAGTCTAGAACTAAAGTAGTTAGGGAGATTGCTAGCGGGCTTCTCGCTATAACTACGATATCTATCGTCTAGCCTGCTATTTCCTCTTTATGCGGTTGCTCTAATAGGGCAGCTGAACTATAGGGGACTTCCTATACGTCTATTAGGATATAGCTGCTATTAACGAGGTTATTAATATTATAGTCGTCGTTATAATCCTCCTATATATAATAGGCATCTAAGTCCGTCTAGCCTGGTCTATTATATTTTATATAATATCGAAAACCCGGGTTTCTCTATAGCTAGTTCTATAGGCGGCGATCTTTCTAGTTTTAATAGTTATTAGAGCGCTAGAAGCGTTGCTAAGGTTAATAATGTTATTAGGGTTGCGGATTATTATAATTATCCTATTAGAAGTCTCGGTTAGTCCGTTGTCCCTTATTATTAGTCTATATTACGTTATTGGATTCTTCTAATATATAGTTAATACTAATTAGCACCTAGAGTCTGCGCTAAACTGCCTTGCGTTTTTTCTTAGCTATATTAAGGTAATCCTCGAGAGTATTACTAGTAGTTAGTTTATCTAGGAATTGCTAAAGCTCTAGGTTGATTATATTATAGAAGATTATTAATAGCTAGCTAACTATAGATATTAGTCCTATCTATGCTCTACTATATTTAAAATAGTTTTAAGTAAAGTTATAAATATCTCTATCTCCCTTAAGGTCTTCTATAGTGAACCTATATATAGCAATCTATTAGATAGACTCCTATTAGGTTAGTATAAAACGTCTTCTAATAGCATTATATAGGGCGTAATATCCTATATAGAGGTAGTTCTATTATTTAATTAGCCTAAGTTAGTATTCCTACTAGCTAAGTACTTTCCCTTATAATAGAGAGCTCTAATTCTATATAATCTCTAAAGCTATAGCTAGGCTAATAGTTTTAGTATCTAGGCTAGAGATCTATAGATCTATTTCCTTATAATATAGAATATCCTAGTTATAAAAGACGGGCTCTATGCTATACTTCTTATTAGTATCTAGCTAAAAAATACTATACTATTAGATAAATCTACTTTCCTATTAAGTTCCCGCAGGCTATAGCACCCTAGTATTAGCCTCGAGCTAGCTAAATACCTAAAGGAGTAAAGCCTTAAGACCCTAGGATAGCAGCTCCGGGTAGGGCCCCTAGGATAATAATAAAAATATTAGTAATAGCGCTAAATTCTACTATAGCAGCTAGGTCCTCCCTACTAATATATCTTACTTTAGCAGACCTATAGTAGTATTATAAAGAATTTGCAATATTCTATAGATTTTTCGCTCTAACGGTCTTATAATAATATCTTCTAGCGCTATAATTTATAGTTTAGGGTTTTTTCTGCTCCTATTATAAATATTATTTATTATAGCTCTTGCCTTAATAGGAGGTCCTAGGGGTTCGATATCTAACTAGCTAGACTAGATAGGAGTTATAACTCTTTTATCTCTTAGGGGTAGAAGGGTAATTCTCTCGCTAGCTCTATAAAAGCTTTCTTCTCTAGATAGGGGTATAAAAAGTGCTACTATTACTAAGGTATCTCTTATAGCTATAATTATATTAATAATGCTAATTAACGCGGTTATATAGTTATTAGGCTTGAGTATCTAGTAATAGCATAGATTAGCTTTCGCCTTCTAGCCTATATTAACGATATCTATATAGGGTATATAGTTATTATCCTATTCGAGAGAAGCGAGGTTCGCTATCTAGTTGCGAAATTATTCGCTAAGGCTAAGGGTAAAGTTATAGTCCTTATAAGCTTACTAGAAACTATAGAGCTTGCAAGCCTCGTTATAATATCTAATTCTAGTTATATCTCTTATATTATAATATTCCTCTATAAGAGAGGGATTACTATGCTAATTTAATATTAAACTTAAATAATTAGCTATATAAGTTAATAGTTAAGACCTCTATCTCTTTAACTTCTTTAACTTCCTTCCTTTTAGTATATAAATGCTTTTAGGAGGGGGTTTTGAGGTTAAGTCTAAATCCTCTACCTCGTTATAAGTTTTTATAGTATAAGGGAGGTCTTAGATAAGGAAAAAGAATAGGTTATACTACTAGATATTATAGTCTTCCTACTAGCCTAGGGCTATAGTAAGGGTTACTAAGACTGCGAGTGAAATAAGGAAAAGAGCAATATAAGCGTGAATAATAATAAATAGTATAATAGGCAATTATAGGTATATCGTAATATATTCTATAATAGCCTAGCCTTCTAAGCTTATCTGCTAGAAGTCTCCTACTTAAAGGATGGGCGTTGAGCCCAACCGTGGTCACGTGGAATACCACGTGATGGCTGACTATATCACCAAAAGGCGTGTGACAGGCCTGTAGCTACGGGGTTCTTAGTTTAGCGCAGAAGTTATAGGTATTGCTAGCTTAGGCGAGGTTCTTATCAGGCCTCGTGAGATAGGGTAGGTATATAAGCATAACTAGTACTAATATCTTGCGAATAAACATTAGGTTATTAGCAAGATATTATAAAAAGTCGTCTATATAGGCGTCTAACTAGGCTTAGCTCTAGTAATAGAACTTAGGTCTAGTTATAGCCTTAATAAGCCTAATAGAGATTATTCTAGCTACTAGGTTAACCTATACTCTATAGCTAATAACGTGGTTTTTAAGGGCCTTCCTAAGCTTCTAGTTAGTTTTACTAAATAGGTTAGTAGTCTAGCTAATAAAGTTGTATAAGAACTCGCGCTAGAAGGCTTAGCTAGTATTCTTATCGATCTTATAGACCTTAAGTTAATAGCTTATCTATATATTTACCTATTTAATAGATATATTAGGAATATTATTACTTTCCTCGTCGATCTCAAAGACCTTGCCCTATAGGTTGGGCTAGATAATACCCTTAAGCTAGGTAGGGATAGGGATATCGCTAGAGATAGATCCTTAGATAGATCTATTATAGGTAGTAAGAGGAGGAGGGGGGTTGCTACCCGGCTTAGCGGTTAGGGTAGCTATTGTGAATAGAGTAGTAGAGGTAGGGGGTATAGTATGCGTTATTTTCGCGATATTATAGCTTTTCGTATCGAGGTCGTTATATATAGGTATAAAGCAGCCTGGATATTATTGCTATAGTTATTTACTTAACCGGTTATTATATATAGGCGTAAAGCAGCCTGGATGTTATTAAATAGTTATTATAGTAGCCCGTAATAGTCGTTTTAATCCCTCTGCTAGTAGCGGTGATATTAATAGCAGAGACGTCTCTTCTACTATAGGTAGTAGTAAACCTTGCTAATCTATAGTAACTCGAGTGGTTATAATAGTTAAGTTAACTACTAATTAGTATCGGAATAACTATCCTATATAGGTAATAGTACTAGAAAGATAGGGTTCTTCTATAATACTATAGTTATTCGTGATATCTATCTATCGTAGGTTTAGTGGTTATAACGGCTATATAGGCAGTCCTTATATATGGGGTCCTGGCCCTCCTATTGGTTGAATCGGCGCAATAGGTGGGTCCGAACGGCCCGACGTGGCGCCGGTCGGGTCGGCGACGAACCGCCGACTGGGCTTCCAATAGTAATACTTTATTTATAAATAATAAGGAGATATAGAGGTTATCTTAAGGGTATATAATCTCACCCTTTAGAGGACTGATTTAATAGAAAGCTACTTAATAAACTATAGTTATAATATTAATAATAGAAGCAGAGCTTCTAAGCTTTAACTATAGTACTAAGGAAACTATTATACTTTAGAAGCTATTTAAGGATATTGCTCTTAAACTTAGTAATATCTAGAAAGTTTACTATAATAATAGGAATAGATTTTAACTAGGCTATAGTATATTAATATTTAGAATATATAGCTATAATAAGAATATACTAGAGGATTACTTAATACAATATATATATTAACAAATAATATACTAGCTAATAGTCTTATAAAGGTTCTCAACTAAGACAACTTTAAATAGTTCTATTTTCTCCTTAATCCAAAAGATATATAGAGAATAATTATAATGAATATAAGATATTTTAAATAAGTATAAGAGGGCTAGTAGCTCTTAACCTTTAATTCATTTATAGCATATTACCTAGGGAGCCTAAGGTCGCTCCTATATGAGTAAAAGAATATAATCTACCGTAAACTGCTACCTTAAAATAGTATTTTTTTACTATCTAACCTTAGAGGATTTGCTTATATTATTCTGTTAGAAGATAATATAAGGGTAGTAATACCTCTCGTAAATATATATTAATAGAACTATTAACTATATAGTATATTATACTAGCTATACTACTAATACGTAAATAAGGTATAGGTATACCTATGCTAACTACTAGGGTTCTAAATAAAACTGGGGTAGGAGATAAAGTAATAACCTTATATGTACTAGAACTACTTATTACCTTAGGAGTCCTACCTAAACCCTTATTATTACTACCCTTCTTTACTATTATAATCTCCTCTTTCTAAGTAGTAATAGCCTTATAGAGCGTAGCTCTCTAATAAGCGAGGGTCTATAGGTTATATTAGAAGATAGTTATAGAAACGAAGTATATATAGAATCCTATTTTTCTAATTACTAAGTCTTTTAAAATCTTAGCTTTAGTATATTAGTAGGCTATAATAATAATAAGGGTATTGTTTCCTAGGTCGTTCCTCTAACCGTGGTTATAAGTAACTATACTATAGTTACTCTTATTACAATAGAACAAGCTCTTCAGTAACTATAAATATAGCCCTATAGGAAGTTTCTCAGCACTAACGTTAGGCCGCAGTTAATAGGATACAGTAGATAAGCGACGTTGTATTTACTCTATATCCACAGCTTTCTACCTATACTACCGCGTATTCCCGCGCTGGATTGTTCAACCATAAGCGAATCTTCTCTAGTGCATATATATCGTGGCTCTTATTCGACTTAGTATAGTCATCCCCAACTTCCTTCCAGCCAGGCGCGCCCCGACTTGCTGTCAGGTCATCTCCTATCTTATAGCAGGATCCGAAATCAACCAAGACCGGCTTGCCGCTCTGTTCATCTATCATAATGTTTGCTGGATTGATGTCGTTATGCGCCAGACCAAGGGAGTGAAGGTGGCAGACGGCCGACTCCAGTTGATCCATGAAAACGGCATTGTCGACCAACTGGCCTTTGCTCAGCCAATCGCGAAGGTTGTCTTTATATTTGTCGAAGATAAGGCCGGTAATGCGACCTCGACGTACGCGACAGCCGTGAAACTTGACGATGTTTGGATGCTGTTGGTGGCCAGCAATGTTAACCAATGCGTTTGCCTCCTCTAGAAAACTCGCTGGAATGATGTAGAGGCAATCCTCTTCTTTATACCAGTCATATTGGTGAATCGGCGGGCGTTTGATGTGAAATCCTTTCAATTCATCGGCAGCCGGGGAGTCGAGATTGTCAGGGGCAGCGCCCAGAGGCAGCATCGCTTGCTGCAATGGTGGGAACACCTCTTCATCAGAGATCCGTTCAAACGCACCTGCGATATCGTCGAGAGTGGCCTGAAGCTTGGGTTTCTGAATCTGGCCGAAGTATCCGTGGTCATCTTCATCAAACCACGCGAAGGTGGTGTGTAAGAAATCCTTATAGTCCGTACTTCCAAGGCGGAAGGAATCTGCAAGATAACAAAGGTCGCTGAAGGACCTGATATTAGGGATAGCCATTCTAGTGAGTAAAGACTGAAGACAAACAGAAAGGGGTGCGTGCCTACATCGATATTGAAAATTCAATCGAGGGAGACTGAAGAGTTTACCCCGCACCAAGCTTTCCGCGCGTTATACGAAAATGCGTTACCAATCGAATGTGGCGGTATCGGATCGTACGGTATGGGGTGCAAAAGAACTAATATATTAATACATAACTTTCTAAAATCTCTCTATATAGATCCCTACAGGATTTACGCCTAAAACTAGCTAATATAAATATCGCCTAATTTGGCCGGATTTACTGCTGCTATTGCGCGCATATTACGCCCCTACCGCGCACACCAAGGGGTCGATTTGACAGCTACCTATCCTGCTGCATCGGTCCAAAGCGCTTAATAGAGAGCCCCAGTTTGCGACGAGGAGTAAAGGAATATCGGCAGGGCTAACATCTAGCTCTAGTACCACAGCCGTAAACTCGACCTGCCAACCGCTAAGCCTCTTTGTTGCTCTTACCCTCAAACGCACCAAGTAATAGATGATTGACGATGAGAATGCAAGCCTCTGTGAGGGGATCGTTTCCCCGGTCCCGCAGAGGAGGAGCACCGTCAAAATCCACGTCAAAACACGTCCGCGCCCGAAACTGCCTACAGCAGACTGGGCCGAGTCCCACGAAATCTTCCCATAGGCCAGTTCGTACATGGGTGACTTCTGAGCCCAAGTTTGCCGAAGGATTGATTCCACCCCACGTGGTGGCTGACAGCCCATTCGGAGCAACATCAACTAGTCTACCTCTAATTGCCTAAAGCGGCCAAACCATGCTAACCCATGACGTTGCGCTGCAAGATCAGCTTGAATTAAATGTCCGTACGCGTAGCAAACGACCATCATCCTCCACTTGTATCTTATGATTTTGGATTGCCGGGCTGAGAACAGTACCCGGTAAGCAACGGTACCCGGTAACCATGTACGCATGTAAGTAGCACGCCCACAAAAGTATGCCTTGTCTCGCGCTGTGTGGGCTCAGCGATGCTCAGCTTGCCCTCGCCAAGGACTCAGCGCTGTGTGTAATACGGGCCAAGACAAACCAGGCTGATGAGTGAGGTCGGTTTGGCCCGCATCGCCCCGAACTATTGCAGAATCTCGCTGGTTTTGGAAAATGAATGTTTCTTGTTACGCAATGCATCTAAACGAAGTTGCTGCAATAACTAGTCCGGGGCTGTATCGTCGTCGTCTCCGGTCCGGTCCGTGTCCCACAGACATGGGCTATATAACATGCACGAGTTCGGAACCATGGGTAGGAGCATCGTTATCAGTCAATCACCAAAACAATTTCGTCATCCTCAGTCAACATGAAGCCACAGAGCGCCTTTTTCAGCCATCTCCTACTGGGCTCTGCCGCCGCCCTGTCGGTCCCCAACGGCCCACACACTCTCCTGACTAGAGACGGCAGCAACTTCTCCTCCATCCCGTCAAACAAGTCTACGATTTCGTGGGCGGAATGCGACTTGGACTTTGGAGAAACGAACAACGCCATCGTGGACGCTTTGCCCGAGAAGCCCGAGTGCGCGAAGCTCGAGGTCCCGCTGGATTACACCAGTCTGAGTTCGGGCGAGACGATTGAGCTTCAACTGCTGAGGTTCAAGGCCAACAAGGAACCGTACCAAGGGAGCATCCTGTATAACCCCGGCGGACCTGGTGGTTCGGGAGTCGAGAGGACCGCGGTTGGGTCCACAGGAGGTCTTCTTATGAGAAAGTAGGGTATCCAGGTTTTTCCTCATAACAAAGTCCCACGCTAACTCGTGCGTAGCATCACTGGAGGACATTACGACATCGTCACTTTCGATCCCAGGTAAGCATCGAGCACCAGGTGCCCAACAGTCCCGAACCCCGGCTAATAACCATCCAGAGGCGTCGGAAGGACCATCCCCTTCAACTGCAACCTGTCGTCCACCGTCACCGCTCCCACCCTCCAACGTCGGAGTTCCAACACCTTGGCCCAGGGCAACATCTGGGAATGGATCAAACCAGCCCTCTGGGACCCGGCGGGCGCCCTGGCCGAGCAGTGCTTCAACGAGCAGGCCAAGTACGGCCGCTTCGTCGGCACGCCCTTCGTCGCCAGGGACATGATCTCCATCGCCGACGCCCTCGGCCAGGGCCCCAAGGTGAACTTCTGGGGCACCTCGTACGGCACCATCCTGGGCCAGGTCTTCGCCTCCATGTTCCCCGACCACGTCGGCCGCTTCCTGCTCGACGGGAACCTCCTCGCCGAGGACTACGCCAGCACGACCTGGATCACCGGCCAGCGCGACACGGAGCAGGCCCTCCTCCGGCTCTTCGAGGAGTGCGTCGAGGCCGGGCCCGAGGCGTGCGCCTTGGCGGACTTCAAGGGCGACGGCACCACGGCGGACGACTTGATGACGGCGCTCAACGCCGTCCTGGAGGAGGGCATCAACGCCGCGAACGACACCGACGGAGTGGGCGAGGCCCTCGCCATTGGGTTCAAGGCGCCTTTGACCCAGGAGTTGTACAGCCCCGCCGACTATTTTAAGGCTATCGCGAGAGTCAACTACGCCTTGACCGGGAACGTGACTGGCGCCACGGAGCGCGCGCCGGAGCAGCTGGCCTCCGAGTGGAACGTGGGCTCGGAAGCGCTCTGGGCTGTATCCTGCGGAGACTCTTCCTTCCGGGCCGAGAACGTCGACGACCTGTACTCCATCTACCAATCCCACCTTCAACAAGGTTCATTCGCGGACGCCATCTCGATGTCCAGGCTGCAATGCGTCCGATGGAAGTTTAGCGCCGCGGAGCAGATTGACCTGAACAAGCTGAGGAACGTCAGGACCAGCTTCCCGGTTCTCGTCGTCAACGGTCGTTACGACCCCGTGACGCCGGAGAGCACTGGTTTCGAGGTGTCGGCGCGTCTGCGAAACAGCCGAATGGTTGTTCACACGGGCGCTGGTGTTAGTCATTTCTACTGCTTTCCCATCTCGATGTTTATGAAGACTAATTGCTTTCTGTGCAGCACGGCTTCAGGAGCCACCACTCGAGCTGCACCAACGAGGTGGTCCGCCAGTACTTCACCGACGGCAAGCTGCCCGAGGTCGGAACTGTATGCCAACCTGACAAGACCGGCTTTGAGGTTGCCGCAGAGCAGCAGAGCATGTAGATATGTTGAGAACAGAACGGGCAGCTACATACTGTGAACTGGATCGTTTCTTGAGTCAAAACATAAACTGGTAAAGCAGTGAAGCCCAAATCGGGCTGTGTTATAGAGATTGGGGGCATTCCGGTAGTTAGATGAATGATGGTGTACCAATCTTTACAATCTCTCGAGGCTTTTTTTTTCTTTTTCTTTTTTCTTTTTTGTTGGCGTGCCCATGAATGCGATCATTCCCTGGCCTCAGAGATATCGTTCTGACCAGATTTCGTTCAAACCACCTCATCCAACGGACCCCAACCCCATAAACCCATCCAATTCCCGTCCCCTCAATACATCAACCTCCACGCGGCAAACATCGCACACAGCGCACCGCTACCCAAGTGCACGTAACTCTTATGCCTCAGCTCCTTGCCTCCCATGCTCCTGACGACCCACCAATCGACAAACCCGACCAGCGCAGTCGTGGCCCACAACATGGTCACGGCGTCCTCGTTCCCGCTGCCCTCCTGATACGTCTCCAGCAGGACGAACAGGAGCCCCGTGGCCAGGTCGCGACCGGCTTTGGCGTAGCTGAAGGGGTCCGCCTGGGCGGAGAGCGGTCGCTGGATGCCGAAGGCGTCGTAGACGGCCAGGGGCCTGACGAAGCCGAGCAGGCCGACGAAGGAGAGGCCTGTGCCGAGGACGTAGTTCGGGAAGGGTGAGAATGGGGACATCATTTTGCCTTGGCTTGGGGTTTGGCGCTCTGGAATGTGGTGCGACGGACGGCGTAAAGAGCTTTCCCGACTGGTTTTTTTGGATGGCAATTGAAAGAAAATCTGAATCGACTGGGAATACTTGACCCAAAAACCTCCCCTCCTCTCGAGACTATGATGGAAAGGATGGGAACTTAAGTATTCGTCGAGCATCGTTCATCTGAACCCGGGAGGGGAAACCGGTCATGAGGAAGACGCCCGGCCTACCGCACCGGCGGACTCGAGCTTTCAAGGATGTTGGATGCGGCACTCCGATGCGAGCGCGGCTCCATCGGACGAGGTCCGGGGGACTCAATCAAACTCCTTGTCTTAAAGAGAGGTTCGCAGTAAAAGGAAGAAATAAAACCGTATCTGCAAGGAATCTTACAAGCTCTCGTCAAGATGCATCAACTGGGATGAACGAGCATCTGCGCAGCTGACGGCTTGGCTTCAGCGGGACGGCTGCAATTTTCAGCTCAAGCGACCAGCTCTGTCGTCTCAAGAATTGGCTTCGTAGCTCAATCGTTCGGACTTCATGCACATCTCCCCAATGATAACGATGGCATTATTAATTGCCAGGTGTTGGCCGATCATCGCGGTCGGCATATCGTCAGAAACGAAAGACATGTTCATCGGCTTTCCATCCTGGGAACCGTGAATAGATAGTTCAATGCTGCGCCGTTCTATCCATTGCATCGCCAGGTTTTTGGCCGTGTCCATTGTTGAAAAGGGCTCGAGCCACGTGCATGTGTATGTGGAAAGAACTCATAGCATCGTGGTCATGTTGATGTGATCACCTCTCAAACATGCGAAGGAGGTTCTGTAAGATCATCCCGATGCTACTAGCTAGCACCACAAGCTCGGAACGGTACCTCCGGCATGAACACGTCGGCCGGGTCCACTCCGCCCCGGTCCGGACACAGTGTCTCCCTCCGAAGCGGCTCATGTACATAGACAAATGCACGGCATGATGAGGACATCCCATGAAAGATGATTGCAAGAGTCAGTCATCACTTCACTGTTTCTCGAATTCCAGGTCTCATCAACAATGCGAGAACCCCTCAGCGCACCGTCCCAGCCCCAGCAATCTTAGCTCTGCATCACTCACATTAGCGCGCGATAAGTCCTCTGAAGCCAGACCAAAAGAAATACGCCGCACCCAGGATGCCGATCCTCCAAATCTCATGCAGCCCATCGCCACCAAGTTTTTTTTCGCGATAGCCTCCTTTTCTTCTTCTCCCCTTTCCCCATGCGCATGATGCCGCCCGTCCCCTCGTTCGCACCATAGCCATCCGTCGCCCGCATCGCGACCACACACTCGTTTTGCGCCCCAACCCAGGAGGCCGTCGCCAAACCATGCTCATCATCGCATTGCTCGCCGTCGCGGCGTCGGCGGTCAACGCCCTCAACGTCACGGTGCCCTCGACAATCACCGCGGGCGCCGAGACGGAAATCGCAATCGGCTTCGACTTTTGGAAGCAGCCTTTCGTTTACGAGAAGACGCCCGGCGTAGTATTCGACGAGAAGATGGCCGTGTGCAGGAACCCCGTCAACCCGGAGGTTGGGTGCGGACACGACGCGCTCTACACGCATTACCAGCTGTTCCTCTGGACTGAAGAATGGATGTATACCTGTCGGTAGCCCTTGGAAATCCCCCACGTCTGTCTTCAGAGTGCTGACTGAGGCTTTTTCGCAGGTTACCTCAGCGACCTGATCCCCGTCGGGACAACAGATCCCAAAATCATAATTCCAAAAGACCTCGGACCGCCCGAGAAGTACAAAATCACTGCAATGGAATTCAACCAAACCAAACCGCAGACAAACTATTACGGCGTCGAGAACTCAAACTCATTCACGCTGGTCGACACAGACATATCCGAATGGACAACGTGGGAACACTACGGGGGCTGGCTGAAGCCGTGGTACTCCCTGCCCTGCTCCTCCTACGGTTGCTACCGTACCTGCGGGCTCAAGTTCTCCGACGGCAAGGGCAACAGTAAGCAAGGCACCGCCGCCGGTCTCTTCAACTGCCTCAACGAGTGCCCCGGCATCCGCGCCGACTGGAACGACCCCGAGAATAAGTGGAGTTGGTACCGTGCGTTTGACGGACACGACTGGTCTGGCGAGTCGACGGCGGTGACGATGAGCACGCCAAGCGCAATCAGTACATCGGGGTGGGGTCAACAGACCATCGATATCGAGGAGACGACGTTGTACGGCACGCCGACCGCGGGCCCGACGTATGTGATGCGGACGAGTGTGGGGACAGCGGCGGCGACTACGGCGGCATCTTCGAGGGGGAGAAAGAGAGCGCAGCCGGTCGCGGGCGGCGGCGGCGCGATGCTGATGACGGTGATGGTTTGTCTGGGGTTCTTTGCTGTAGGGACGCTCATCGGCTGGATTTGGCCGGACGGGTTGAAGTCGTCGTGGTAGTTTAGGGAGACACTTCCGGTTGAAGAATCATCCGGTACTTGGTCTAAAGGAATCAAAAAGCCGATGTCCAATTGCTATTGATAGCGCGGTGCACCACAACAACTTGTCTGTCCCTCCGGGCATCCTGAGGCGAATGTTTAGAAACCGTGCGGACCCCATTAGCTAAGAGCTAGATAACACCGCCTGCACCCCGCACCGGCACGACCTCAGCACATCAGCTGGATCCCCAGGAGCGCCCGGACGCGCTTTGTTGCGGGGACGGGTGGACGGGTGACCGACGGCAATTCTCGGTTCAACGCGGCCGAGCACGAGACCTGGATTTCCACATATGGAGTCTTTGGGAGAGGATCTGGAGACCAAAGGGTTGAATCGTTGAGAATTGAAATAGACTCGAAGAATAGAACAGTCGCAGAAGCTGAGGTTTTGACAACCTCTTCGGCAACCCAAACCAAGTTCTTGTTAGACCGCGCCCGCTGCTTATCGGCAGGTAACTCCCCAACTGCAGTGAGCCGATCCCAAGCGGCCTATGAAACCCGTTCCTGATCCGACTGCGGGGTTGGCCGGCCGCAGGGCGCGGTGCTCCCTACACTTGTCCTAGTCAGTTTGGGCTGGTTGGAGCTATAAGTGTCTTTGTCGCCCGTCACGAGGAAGAAGAACCTAATTTGACTTCAGTCATCTCATCAACAAGTCCAAAAAAACATCTCCAATCCCCATTCCTGTCAACCTTCTGTCTGAAGCGCGTCATTGCCCACCACACCCTTAGCTGGCGGAGGAAAGGCAAAGGCGAAAAATACGTAACTTACCCCCAATTCGTCAAGCCTTGTCAAGGTGGTGGTTGTTGATAACGCTGTCAAGTAACGCTCACTGCCATCTGTTATTGATACCCCGCTCCCTTCCCCTTCTTGCGTATTGCCGCTCTTCGCCATGCCGTTTAGACATTTTCCGGCGCCCATGGCACATTGCCTGCGCCGCGTCGGGCCTGCAGTTGGGAGAACAGGGGCAATAGCCCGCTTCAAGCAGACGTTGGGTGCTGGCCCAGCCGGTATCGGCCACGGTTGTCAGATTGCCGGCTTCTCATCCGTGGCCCCACTGAATCGAGGCGGGGGATCAACATCGTCGGCCTTTGATGGTAGTATAAAGCCCGCCCCCCGGCCTGTCGTCGAGAACGAATACAAGGCCACCATTGAGCAAGCTCGGAAACTTTCATCCAAGTCCACCGAGATGTATACCGCGTCGTTTGCTTTCTTCGAGGCGTTATGGGACGCCGGCGTCACCCACTGCTTCGTCAACCTGGGTTCTGACCATCCCAGCATTATCGAGGCAATGGTCAAGGGCCAAAGAGAGAAAAAGGGAAATTTTCCCAGGATCATTACATGTCCGAATGAAGTAAAACCCCCCATCGCTCTTGTGTCGAGACAGGCGTACTGACGGCCGGTAAGATGGTGGCCATGTCCATGGCTGACGGCTATACTCGTCTGACCGGAAAGCCGCAATGTGTCATTGTTCACGTCGATGTCGGTACGCAAGGCCTGGGCGCGGCCGTCCACAACTCATCATGTGGTCGCGCACCAGTTCTCGTGTTCGCCGGTCTCTCTCCATTCACTCTGGAGGGCGAACTTCGAGGTAGCCGCACTGAGTACATCCACTGGATCCAGGACGTCCCGGACCAAAAACAGATTTTGTCTCAATACACCCGCTACTCTGCTGAGCTCAAGACAGGAACGAATGTGAAGCAAATGGTCAACCGTGCGCTCCAGTTTTCAAAGTCAGATCCCCAAGGGCCTGTGTATCTCTGCGGCGCAAGAGAGGTTATGGAGGCCGAGATTGAGCCATACAGCATTAACCAGGACGAGTGGGATCCGGTCGAGCTCGGCGGGCTTCCCAAGAAGGCAGTGAACAAGATTTCCGAGGCTCTGGCTGGAGCCAAAAAGCCTCTCATCATCACGGGATATGGCGGCAGAAACCACGACTTCCCCGGAGCGCTTGTCGAACTTGCCAACACCGTCAAGGGTCTCCGTGTTGTCGATACGGGCGGTAGCGACATGTGTTTTCCGGCAGACCACCCTGCCTGGTTGGGTCTGCGTTTCGGCATCGACGAGGCCGTCAAGACTGCCGACGTCATTGTGGTCCTGGACTGTGACGTACCGTGGATCAACACACTCTGCCACCCTTCAAAGGAGGCAAAAGTGTTCCACATCGATGTCGACCCGCTGAAACAGCAGATGCCCGTTTTCTACATCAAGGCGCAATCAAGATACCGTGCCAACAGTCTCATGTCAGTCGAGCAGATTACTGCTCATGTCAAGTCGGAGTATGCAGCCCAAGTAAACTCCGAAGAGGCAAAGCAGCAAGAAGCCAAGCGTAGAGAGTCTTACAAGGCTCTATTGACCAAGATCGAGGAGAAGACGAAGCCTCAAGGAAACGGTGAATTCGGCACCGGTCACCTCACTCGTACGCTGAGAAAGCTCTGTCCTCAGGACACCATCTGGGCGATCGAGGCTGTGACGAACACGGTCTTCGTTTCTGATAACCTTCAAGCAACCCTGCCGGGTTCTTGGATCAACTGCGGGGGCGGAGGTCTTGGCTGGTCCGGCGGTGGTGCGCTGGGTATCAAGCTGGCGACCGATCATGAGCACGGCGGCAATAACAAGGGCAAGTTCGTTGTGCAGATCGTAGGCGACGGCACGTTTCTCTTCTCCGTTCCGGGCAGTGTGTACTGGATCGCGAAGCGGTACAACATTCCCGTGTTGACAATTATTTTGAACAACAAGGGTAAGTGGCTCTGTGATGACAAAACGAGTTCTTGAGCTGACAGCTCCAGGCTGGAACGCGCCCCGTCGGTCGCTGCTTCTCGTGCACCCCGACGGTGAGGGGTCCAAAGCGTCTAACGAGGAGATCAACATTTCGTTCGACCCTGCACCCGACTACGCCGGCATCGCCAAGGCGGCGGCTGGCGGCGACCTGTTCGCAGCACGGGTGGATAACTCGGCGGACCTCGAGGGAATACTCAAGAAGGCAATCGAGACGGTGCAAGGAGGACAAGCTGCCGTCTTGGACGTCAAGGTAGCCTTGGGATGCTGATCGGCTAGAAGGCGGAAATAAGATGAGGCCGAAAGATTGCCATTGATTGGGCTGATGTGGCCGGATGCAGTCGATGAAGCGAGGCGGGATGGATCTGATGACTCGACGTCCTACACGAGGGGATATAGAAGCGCTGTAGACGGGGATGTAGACGATGCGACGTAGGCAAAACCCGGCAGATGGGAGTCACCGGACGTTGTTAGGATACGATGGCGCGTGCCTGTCCTCGTAAACACGTACATGGGTGACCCTGGTGTGAAAGCTTGATGACGAGGAATGTAGTTTTCTGTACCGGAGCTCCGTCCGTCGGGCAATCGACTGCTGTGAAATTGCTCCCATCTGTGAGCGGACATTAGACGCGGGCAGAAGGCCACTTCGGGGATGGTAAGCCATTGGCGGGCGTGTCTTCGCTGTTGGCTCGGTTGAAGAAGTGGCTGAGACTAGAGTACCTTACCCAGCGGGTAGATCTCACCGAGTAAGCAACCTGGCGACAGCGGGTGGCACATCTTCCAAGTTGGTGGTGTATTGGCTGACGCGATGGTGATGACAGTGGGGATGGTGACCAGAGGTGCAGCAAAGTGGTGTGTGTGGTGGTTGGTAATGGTGTTTCTTGTCAGCGTAGGTTATCAAGTCCAGTACCTTTCGTTGGTGATGAAATGTTTGCCGTGGGGCCCACACGTCGTATTGCATGGAATCTCTCATGATCCGCGAGTGTTCGTGTCGTGTTGGGGAAAAAAAGGCCGAGAAGGGGTAAGAGTTGAGGCCGAATTGGAGATTAGCTGGATTGGCGATGGCTGGAAAAAAAGAGATCCTGCATCACTGATGATTTGGTCATTTGACGATAAAGAAGACCCTTGAGCCCCACCTCCGTCGTCCAAGGCAGGCATGGCCACCCCACGATGCTGCCATGGTGGGGTGCGCCAGCCATTTGAAAGTCCGTGCAGTTGGACCCCTGCTTCTACCCACATGGAAGTCCGCTGAGGGGAGAGGAGCGGGAGGGTGGAAGGCGGCAGTAACTTTCCGGGTATTTAAATATACTGAAGTATGTGAGAAAGTGTAATTACCCCCTTGTGGCTGACCGTTGCGGGGTGGCAAAAGGCACCAGAAGAAGCAGGCACGAAGAGTGTCCAGCATCGGTTTTTTTTTTTTCTCCAGTCGATATGAGCCGTCAAAGGCTACCGAATCCACTCATTGCAAGGAGCCCCCTCCTTAACGTAAAGGTAGCTGATATGTCGGCATTGGTTTTTTCTGTGGTTGACTGAATGACAACTGCAGCCGCGTGCCTCATACAATAAGACGTAGTAGGGACACCATTACTGCAGGCTACCTTACTCTTGAGTCCCTCCCTTCCTCTCAAGTCCTTCCTGCAGTTTTATAATTTTAGGTGTTAGCTTAGTTTAGGACAGAAACTAGAAGGAACGAGGCAAACTGTGGATGGTGCCTGCCTACCTCAAGAGGAAGGCAGGAAGGAGGGGAAGATGGCGCAAATGGAACTCATATATACTTCAGTAAGGGTCCTTCCACGTCCTGCCCTCCCAAAGCCGGGTCCCCACCCTGCTCGTCTCGCACTCCTACTGACGGTCCACGCTCTCCTCCACAGCCAGCGTTGTAACTTGTCCCCTCTTGCGCCGAAATTTCTCAAAAATTCTCTGGCTGTGATATACGGATAATCCTCCCCCAACTCCTGTCCCGTGTAAATCCAAGCCGCTCTTCATCGTCATCTCCGGGCCGCAACGAGACACCCACGAAACGGCCTGCCCGCCGCTCGTTATCTACACCTACAGAATCATACACAAACATGCATCGTAACGTGCGTTGCAGTCGATAATCACCCTCTTCGCCACCCGGGACGCATTGCTGTGGTTCCTGCATATTCATGGGGCCTCCTTTCAACGAGAGGGCACTTCGGAACGCACTTCCAATCGTAACATGGCCATCAACTGATACAACTCAGCACTACGCATGCGCAACGCCAATCTCCAAGATCTTTTTTCTTCGCCAGCGAACCACGAAGGCTCGGTGAAGCTCGTTCTACGTCAAGTCGCCCCCGTCATCTCAACATCAACCCAACGTCAACGCCGACGCCGACCCCGAGTCCCCTGCATCGTGCTCTCGTCCGCCGTTCGCCTACCTGCTTCGTGCCTCCAACGGCCAGGTCCGCTGCAACGCATCGCGTCAGCATCGGGCAACATCGCGACGAGTGTGCTGTTCTGTCCCTGTTCCGCACTTTGCAGACGCTCCAATCTACTCCCAGCGCCTCGCTTCGCCTACTCCAGCGCGGTCTCCAGCCGCCCATCGGCCGTCCCACGTCCACAAAGTGCACACTGCACCTCTTTTATCCAGTCCTTGGCCGTTATTGCAGCACCTTGCAGCAGCTCGACTTGAGACGATCGCCGATCCCCGATCCCTCCACCTTGACGGGGATGCCGTGCCCTCTGTCGTTTCTACGCCTGCCGCATGCCTGCAATTCCCCGCACTAGCTTCGAGATCAGCAGAAAGATTGCGCGCTGCCACTGCCAGTCCAGCCACTCTTCTGGCCGACAAAGTCGAGACCACCACCGCCAACACCATCAAGAAACCGCCAACTACATTGCTCTAAAGCAAGACAACACCACATTGCCAGCCGAACCACCTGCTCTGATCAGAACTCCAGATCACACGGTCTATTAGCCGCCAGACTCCGTGACTTAATGCCGACCGCTCTTCGAAACCCACTGGACCGAGAATAGCCCAGAGCAACTTCGCCCTACCTTCGCTGCACCTTGCCCTACATCTCCCGCCTTTCTCTTCCGCAAGCGAACGGCCACAACTCCATTTTTAATCGAACCACCACTGGGTCTTTGGCTCCCGCCGTTTCTTTTTTACAGGACACTTCGGTAGCCTGTTCCAGAACGGCCCTGAAGAGGCGCCTTCCATCAGCCCAGCCGAGGGTCAGCTGCACCGTGGTTCCCCCGCGATTTATCCCGGCTCCCGCCACGCCGAACGAGGCCGAGGGACGACTACAACTCTACGAGGGTAAAACTCGAGATCATGATCTTCGCGGCAAACTGTCCAAGATTACACGAACACGGCAGCCCTCCCTGGGGGCACAATCTGCGATTTTCTTGTCTACTCGAAGGGCTAGATGCAAGCTTGCTGTTGCCAAAGCCAAGCCCAGCGAGACACGTCTCTCCCACAACAGTACTACGTCACTAGCGCCTTGCCCCAGACCCTGGTGTCTTCCCGAGGATCACCGTCAAACCACAACAGTCATGACGCCCAAGCCAGAGGACGGCGCTCCTCTGCAGCACTCCGAGTCGAACTCGAGCGATGTGCCCGAACTCCCGCCTCCGCCCAACCCGTCGTTGGACCCGAGGCTCACCATCACCGATAGCGAAAGCCCTCCAAACGTTCCCGAAAACGACGATGTCTTTAAGCTATCCCCGCGGTCGGCAATGAGACTGCTTAGCGGAGGTATCGAGGCGCTTGTTCGCATCACGGGCGATATCCCCCCGACACCCCCTCCCACTAGTCCAACGTTACCTAATATGCGAGGCATGGCGGCGGAGAAGGAGTTGATACGCTCCAACTCGGAAAAGAACCTGGCTAGAATGCGGCAGGAAGCCGAGATGGCTATGGGTGCGGCCCAAGCATCTCCCCGCCGACCTCCGATGGTTTCACACACGAGCGGCTCGAGTAGTTCGACAACTCAATTGATAGACGGCGTTCATCTTAGGCAGACACAGACTTCAACGCCTCCTCCGCCGTCGAGACCTCCCGAGCCCTACGTTATTATCGGCGAGAACTCCCAGCCGATTAATCTACAACACAGCGCCATCACGCGAAAGTTCTACTCCAAGAAGCCTCCGCCAATCGGCATTGACGAGTATCTCGCACGCATACACCGATTTTGTCCGATGAGCACAGCTGTCTACCTTGCGACCAGTCTCTACATCCACCGTCTTGCCGTTGATGAACGAACGATACCCGTAACTAGGCGGAATGCGCATCGATTGGTCTTGGCGGGATTAAGAGTTGCCATGAAAGCGCTGGAGGACCTCAGCTACCCGCACAGTAAGATGTCCAAGGTCGGGGGTGTCAGCGAGCTGGAGCTGGCTCGGCTGGAAATCAGCTTCTGCTTCCTGGCCAACTTTGAGCTGGTGGTCAGAGAAGATACGCTGAAGAAACATTGGGAGGTGCTCAAAGCGGAGCAACCTGTGAAGATTCTCCAGCCAGTGCTTCCGTCGCTGACGTTGAATCGGAAACCGAGAGAGAAGGCACTTTCCGGGAAGGAAAACGAGTGGAAGTGAAGTGATAATGGGGGCAGTGAGCCCCGGTTTTTTTTTTCTTCTTCTTTTTTTTTTTTTTTCGGCCTTTTTGGTGCCATTTGAAATGAAGGACTTGAGCGCATGATGAAATTGCATTGCGGCGGTGTACTCTGGGTATCATACCATGCCATACAAGTTGGGGCACTGCACTGCGTTGGGCGAATTCAGCCAAGCATTAATGGGCGGATTGTTTGTTAGACATGCACCTCGCAATCCATGATATCCGGCGTCGGTGTGGAGAGCTACAGCTGCTCTACCATCTTGAGCTTTGAGATGACTAGATTGAGCAACTGTTTCGAGGAGATGGTATTCCAGGGGCACAGGCAATGGGTCTTTGTCAACTCGGGTCGGTATGGTACATTCCAAGGCACACTTTCGCCGGTCCTGTGAGGATACGATGACACGTGTAGGGGCAGCTCCAGAACCTACCTACCTAATTGCCTTTGGTACCTACCTTACCCCAGGTTGTGTACCGAAGGTTCCTCGCGTCGACCTACGTATGTACCTCGAGAGCTCTTATCACCCGACCTCTTATCGATAAAGTCAATGGCGCTATCCCGATCTTTTACCCGGTTCAATTCTGCTTGGCAGGGGCGCCTGGTGTTGTTACTGGTTGTTGATCGCAGTTGCCTGTGGAAACGAGAAGCCCCGCCTTTTCGCGGTGTCTCAGTCGTCACTTACGGTGATCCGTGCTTTCTGTCCACAAAACTTGACGAAGCTGGTCTGAGCTCCCGCTGGTTTCCCAAACCTCAGAGTTCTGAGTGTTTTTCGGCTGATTTTAGCGACTTCCACCTTGCTCACTCCGCTTGCGGTCAATCGATCAACATCTTCCTGATTAAATTCACGCTCCTTTCTCGCATTCCAGCACGCGCTCGTTTTGTTGCGAATATCTTCGGAACCGATTGACAGCTTTTCGCCCCGAAGCTCCTTGCTTGGAAACATCCCACCCCAAAACATAACAAACCAGACGCTCCTCGAACAGACCGCAATGGCCGACGAATTCAACCCCGACGTCGAGGTCCCCGAGGCGGCTTCTGCCATCCCCGGCGGTGATGTGGAGATGGCCGAGGGCGCCGACGGCGCTGATAACGCCAACGCCGAGGAGCTCCCCTTCGCTGAGGGCGGCGAGAGCGACCCCGTCGTGCCGCGTACCTCCTTCGTCAGCTACCTGGCCAGCCCCGTTGTCACCCTTCTCGTCGGCGCCAACGAGAACGAGGCCATCCTCACGGCCCATCAGGCCCTTCTCGTCCAGAGCCCCTTCTTCAAGGAGGCATGCGCTCAGTTCAGCGACGACGGCAGTGTAAGTGATCCCCCTCGCGCCTGTCTCTCTGTAGTCTGCTAAATGGTGTGCAACAGCCGCGACAGATTGAGCTTGCCGGCGAGGAACTCGACGCCGTTGGCTGCTTCCTGGAGTATCTCTATACGGGCGAGTACTTCCCCCGCAAGGTCGCCGGCTCGCGCACCCTCGAGGCCGACCCCTCGACGCCCGATGTCGACTCGGACGGCAGCCAGCTGCTCAAGCACGCGCGTGTCTACACGTTGGCCGAGAAGTTTAGCATGCCCGGCCTGCGCTCGCTCGCGAGCTCCAAGATCCACTGCGTCAACTCGACGGCCAAGGGCGAGATCGCCTACGCGCGCTACGTCTATGCCTACACCTCCAAGGACGACACCACCATCCGCGCCCCCGTCGCCAGCTTCTGGGCCACGCGCTCGCACACCCTCCGCGCCGAGGCCGAGGAGGAGTTCCGGTCTCTCTGCTTGGAGTACCCCCAGTTCGGATACGATGTTCTCAGTACGTGTCTTGTTCGCGGTTTTGTGGTGTCATTGCTAACGGCAGGAAGCTCGCGTCCTCGACGAGAAGCTCAAGCGGGAGCGCCAGGAGAAGCTGCACCCTACCTCGTCTCAGGGAAGCGCCCGCAAACGCGCCCGCCACAGCCAGATTTAAAGCGTGCCTGGGCTCGAAGGTGGGCAGGTGTAATCCACGGCGTATGCTGCTCTGGTTGCGAAATGTTTTCGCGGCACATTCACGGCGTTTGACTTGATACATACCGCCATCGCCATGCGCGCGTCCATCTGGGTGACTTGAAGATGCAAATGTCCAACAACAGAGCGCTACTACTTTTCATTTCGACAGCAGTGTGTGCAACGCTTGATCATTCGGGACTCGATTGTTTTGCTACTGTTTCGCGCGATCCAAAAACATCGGGCTGCGGTCGGTGTGAGAGGGCTTGTATACTATGTAGCTAGGGCGTGATTTGTCCATTACAAACAAGACACCATTTTCTTCTGTCGAAAAACATGCACGCCTGATTGACGTAGCTTCGCCAGAAAGCCTGAGCAACCGCAGTTGAAGTTGCAGAGAGTGACGGTAGGGAAGTCCTTGGCGGCCTTGGCCTCCAGCTTCAATCAGCCGACCCGCGGATACCTTCTCCGCACATTCGGAAGACGAGGCTCCATTGATCTATTTGATGCCCATGTGAGACAGGAAACGGACATTCGGAATGGACAGGATCTTCCAGGGGACACCCTCCAGGGTATTTGAGAGCAACATTTCCCTTCCCGGCGCGGCGTGACATTTTTTCTTCTCGCTGTACACCATGTTCTGAATGCTGCCGCTGAATTCGCCGTGAGAAACCTCAAGATGGCCAGCGTCATCGCCAAAGTGCTTGGCCTCTCAGCCTACACCGGCCTCGTCGCCGTAACGCTCCCGTACCTCCAGTCTCTCAACCTCACAACCCCGGCCCTCTTCACCGAGTTTCTCCCGTCGTCGCCGCAAAAACCGCAATTACAAAATAACGAAACACAACCCCCGCCAGAAGAAGAACAACAACAACCCTTCTTCACCTGCCACCCCCAGAACTACACGACCCAGATCGTCTCCCTCGACCCTCTCGTGATCTACATCCACGACTTCCTCGGCCCGTCCGACATCCCCGCCCTCCTCGCCGCCGGCGAGCCCGCCTTCAAGCCGTCCTACGTCTACAAGAACGGCCGCACCCAGGGGACCCCGGACCGCACCTCGTCCTCGGCGGGCCTGCCCCTGTCGGCGCCCGCCGTGCGTTGCGTGCTCGCGCGCGCGGAGCGCTTCATGGGCACCGTCCTGGCGCCGGGCCGCGACGAGATCGGCGCGCCGCAGCTCGTGCGCTACACCGACGGCCAGCGCTTCAACGTGCACCACGACTGGTACGACGACTTCCAGCCCGACGTCGGCGCGCCGCAGCAGCCGCGGCGCCGGAGACGCAGCTGGAACCGCGTCGCGAGCTTCTTTGCCATCTTGGAGGACGAGTGTACCGGGGGCGAGACGTGGTTCCCCAAGGTCGAGCCCGTGGCGCCGCAGCACATGGCGGCGGCGGACGGCGGGCGTCAGCGTTTGTGGAGGAGGCATGAGGAGGGGGGGTTGGCGTTTAGGCCGGTCAGGGGCAACGCGCTTTTTTGGGTGAACTTGCACGCGAACGGGACGGGGGATCAGAGGACGGTCCACGCGGGACTGCCGTTGGGTAAGGGGTTGAAGACTGCGATGAATATCTGGCCCAAGAGGTTTGTTGGGCCGGAGGCTTGGGGGTTGGAGGAGGAGAAGAACGAGGAGGGGGCCCGGGATGGGAAGGGGGAGGTTGTTGTTGATGATGCCGAGGTGGATCCTCTCTAGAAGGCGATGTTGTGGTGGTTGTTTAAGGATGGCCGAGGTACTGTATAGATGAGGATAGCGGCCTCGGGACTTTGCAAGCAATACCGTATACTGTTTTTCTCACCGAATTACTCCTCTTTGTTATGCGAGTGAGCTCGTCTTACCGATTCGAGTCGACGGAGCAGTGACAACACGTACAAGCTTCTTCCTACGGGATGACATATAGCTTCAGCGACAGCCTCCGTGCCGGGCCTGGCCATTGATGAGAGGAATACCTCGACGATCCTCTCATCGTTTCTCAATGAGATGGCAAGGACAAGGATTACATCACCCGAGACAGACCAACGCTGCGAGGCGATGGACGATCCGTATTTCTGGATACATCATTACACCGATGAAAAGCTTCACGTCGATACACACTCTTTTGCTTGGGTCTTTTCTCTTGACTGACTGCGTTTCTCTTTGCGAGCCTGGGGTGTTTAATCTTGCCTATAGGCGGTTTTGAATCCGACGCTCAGCCAAAGAGCTTGTCAAGAACCTTCTCAAACATGTTCCTATTGATAATGTCAGTATTGTTGGTATACGAGGAACCAAGAGCGTTTCGACTTACTTCGCCGGCTGCGGCACGTAGTTCCGCTCATACTCGTCAATCTCATCCTTGTTGCGGTACAAGTCGACCTCTTCAGGCTCGAAGATCCTCGTCCGTTTCCTGAACCTCCTGAGATCAAATTTGTACCCGATGTACAGCAGAGGGAAAACCCCGACCATAGTGTACCTAAGACGAAAGTCAGTTCCAGTAAGCGATTCCAACCCAGCCAAAACCTTTATATACGTAAAAAAGAAAACCTAAAAACGGGAAAAAAAGAAAGAAAACTCACGAGAACAAAAAGTTGGGAACGTTCCAGTACCCGTCCAGAGGCAGGAACACCGTATACCCTCCCACGAACGTCATGATGAAGGTGCCGACGAGCCCGTACCACGCCGCGTACGGCTGGAACCAGGCCTTGTACGGCAGCGTGTCGCGGCTGATGCCCTGCGCCCTGAGCGCGCGGTAGAAGCCCAGGTACGCGGTGCACATGCACGAGAAGTTGATGAGCTGCGAGGCCGTCACCAGGCTCACGAACCAGTCGAGGACGACGGCCGTGTTGTTGCTCAGCTGCAGGAAGCTGAGGAGGCCGATGAGCAGCACGGCGATGACGCAGTAGACGGGGACGCCCTTTTCGTTGCACTTCTTGAACAGGGCCGGGGCCTTTCCCTCGAGCGCGAGACCGTAGAGAGAGCGCGAGGCGCAGTCTGGGAAGCGGAGGGAATGTGTTTTTAGTCTAAGACAAAGAGGGGTTGCTGGCATCGTGTTGAAAACAAAACTTACAGACGTATGAGTTACCAGCGGAAAAGGCCGCGGTGAGGACCATTGAGTTTACGATGTGAGGGAGCACGCCGATTTTGAGGCGGTTCATGGCGACGACGTACGGAGACGCCGCGGCGCCGGGTTCGCCGTCCTTGAAGGCCCTGGTCATCTCGTCGTCGTTGTACGGCACCAGGATACCGACGCAGAGGGACCCGAGGACGAAGAAGGCCGTGAGGCGGTAGAAGACGGCGTTGAAGGCGCGGGGCATGACCTTGCGCGGGTTCTCGGCCTCGCCGGCGGCCATGGCGACGTAGTCCGGTCCGGCGATGGTGAAGGACGCCTGGATGAGGCACTGCAGGAAGCCGAGGAAACGACCGAGGCTCCCCGAGTAGTACAGCTCCGCGAAGGCGCCGGGTGTGTTCCAGTAGCGGAAGCCGAAGCGGTCGCCGAGGGGGTTGCCGCCGAGCATGACGATGAAGGTGAAGACGACGAGGCCGACGATGAGCAGGAACTTGCCGAGGGCGGCCCAGAACTCGGTCTCGCCGTACCACTGGACGGCCATGACGTTGATGAGGCCGTAGAGGACGAGGATGATGGTGATGATGCCGCCGGCGGGCACGGCGTCGCTCCAGAAGTGGATGATGAGGTTGCAGGCGACGACCTCGAAGGGCACGAGGGCGGCCTCGAAGACGAAGAAGTTCCAGCCGGCGGCGAAGCCGAAGGCCTCGTCGACGTAGCGGCCGGCGAAGCGGATGAACGGGCTCGAGATGGGGAGGTAGGTGACCATCTCGGCCATGCTCAGCGTCACGGCCAGGATGAAGGTGCACCAGATGCTGAAGGCGAGGAAGAGGCTCGCCGGGCCGCCGTTGAGGAGACCTCGGCCGATTTGGACCTAAGGCGAAGAAGGGCTTTGTGTGAGTTATGGGCGGGGGCGGTTACGGGGAGACGACGGAGAGTGCGACGTCAACGTACGTATAGGGCGGTGCCTATTGTGACAGGTCAGATAGGGTAAAGATGCGTGTGTGTGGGTTGAGATGAGCTTACCAATAGTGCCGCCGATGCCAATCAGTTGGATATGACGCGACTTAAGTTTGCGATGGGTCTGGTCTCTCTTGTCGCCAGAGTCGAGAGAGGACCGAAACCCGCCGTCGACCGGCTCGCCGTAGGGCTCTCCCACGGTTTTCTCATCGGGGAGACGGTCTTTGGCGTCGCCGTAGCCGGGCAGATTGTCGCGGTTCCCCGCGCGGTCAATACCCGTGGACGACATGGTCGGAGGAGGTGGGGATTTGGAGGACGGGGGCCGAAACGGGTTCGGCGCGCGGAAGATGAAGCACTCGGTCGGGACGGCGCCAAGGTTTGGACAGGCGGACGGATGGACTGGTGTTATCTCAACTCTGGAGAAGAAAACAGGCTTCGTGAAACTTCGCGGATGGAGGCGAGCTTCAGTTTACCGAATGGCCTTGAGGAGGAGACAGAAGAACTGGACATTGAATTCCATATGGGTTCTTTCTGAAAGCGCCAACAAATGCTCCGGATTAAGCGGGGGTTTTTGAACTTGCGCAGGTACACAGGAGTTTTCGGTCAAGTTCACGGTGAAGAGGAGAGGGAGAAGCAGACGAGGGAGTTTTTCCTCCCGAGCAGCAACTCGAGAGGGACTGCAGATCCCTTTTAAGAAAACGGTCAAGAAATTCCCGGAGATCAGGGACCAGAGCAACGCAGCGTAGCACCGCACCGAACACACATACACAAGAGGCGGGATAGTGGGGGGAGGGGAGGGGAAAAACGCAGAATGGGGGTTTGAAGCTGCAAGAAAGCGGGCTCCCGATTGCGAACCATGCTCGAGATGGTAAGAGGACAAGAAGAGGCGCACGACTGGGGGTGGAAGAAGATGGGGGCCAGGAGTCTATGTTGTGTGTGAATGGCCACAAGGAATGTCTCTCGTCTGCGGATCGACTGAGCCGTATGATTTCTCTCCTCGGGGCTAGGCAAGTTGCAGGCAAAAGCCCGAGCACACTGTTGATTTAACCTCGCAGGGTCTAGACCTCCCGTCTTTTGCTTAGAGTTTGGCATCAGGCATCTTTTTTTCCCTGATCTGATCTCGACGGCGCTCGCGTTTCTGCCGCTGTCTAGAAAAACTCGCAAGGTGCAGCCGTCCACAGCCGAGTGAGAGTGGGTGTGACTGAAAGCAAAGGGCCCCTGCGATGGTGACGACATGGGGCGTTTGAACAGGCGAAGACAACAGAAGTCTCATCTGTCACTATCGTCAATTCGGGCATGAGGACAAGACACACAGCCAATACCAGCTGTCGTCAACGTCGGGCGGGATGCGGTTCAAGGAATCAACTGCAGCACAGTTCAGAGAAACAGCTTGGCCCTCATTCGTCAGAACGTTCCAGCCCATCGGTGTCCCCGGTTCATGCCAAATCAGTAACAGCACGCTGCGGGATGCCCCAATCCCTGCCCCGGTGCGACAGAAGAAACGAGAGATGGAAAGGCGAGGTAGCCAAATGGAGGGAGGCTCGAACGGACGAACTTGGCGGATGGCGTGCTTCGTGCGGGTGAAGAGCCGTTCGCCGCATGGGCTGGCATGGCATGTTCGGCTTGTTTTGACCTCACGGTCCTTTTTTTTCTCGCCGAGAAATGCTAAGAAATGTGCCTCGAGCCAAGGTAGCGAAGCTTTTGCGGCTGCTCGACAAGCTATTGCGGCGTCTGGGGACAGACAACACACGGTGACTGGTCATCGAGACCAGGCTGCTTTCGTGGTGCGTCTTTCTTCAGTCCCATGATCACAGAGCACACGCACACGGGGTGGAATTTGCATCTTGGCCTTCCTCGTGTATCCGTAAGTTGTAATGAGCCCGCCCGGTCGCCCCTCATACGTCAGAAATGGCATAATTATGGCATGCCCTCTCTGGATGGGCGACTGGCTGGTTCGTGTCGGGGTGCTCGAGATGCCGGTGCATTCGCCAGGACTCCCTTTCTCATTTCCCCAATTGCGTTACCGTAGGCTTTTGATTGCGGCTCTTGGCATCTTGGCGACGGCACGAGGCCAAAGGCGGCCTCAAGTCGCCTTTTACCCATACGTCACGCTATCGACAAGCGATAACCTCGTCGTCGGGTCCTCATTGGGCGGTGGAACTAGGCGACCCGGTTGCTGGCAATGACTGTTTTGCTCGTCGGAGCTCTGCGGAGTTCAGGTGGATATTTGAGCCGTCGGGCTGGTTCTCTTGGCCGTTCGTCATGAAGGGTCCTCCATGCCGGGATCACATGGCGTCTGTCAGATCATAATCAATTGACGGTATCGGCCGAGCATTTTGGGGTTATTGAAGCGCAGCAGCATGGTGTGAATTGAGTTCCGGTGGCGCACTTGGATTGGTGCGGAACTACAGCAGTAGTTTACTCCGGTTGGTGCTGGGGCGAGAGGAATCTTTCTTAGCATTTCGGCACGGCGTAGGGGCCGCCCCGCGCCGGGAATCAGCCACGAGAGCTAGTGATGCGCCGGTGGAAGCCACCGTTTTCCAGCGCGGCGCTCATCGGACTCACGAAAAGTCTCATCACATGTTGAACTCGGCTATCAAAAAACTATCCAGAGTCTTCAAACTTTAAGATTCTTGAAGTCGTCAGTCGTCATACACCTGATACCTTGCGATCGTCTCTGTCGCTGGCCCTCCGGGCATGAGCGAATAATTACTCGCGGGCCATGCCATCTTGTCCATAACTTCCCCTTGCGCAGCGACATCAACTTCCGAGCCACACGCAACCATTTGTCTTGGAAAGCTCAAACTATGAAGTAGAAATAATCTTCATTCTACAACACGTATATTCAGTTGCTTCAGCTTTGGACGGTGAGGGGCCCATAAGCCGCTTTACCAGCAACTTGGAGAAAACGAAGACGTTAAAAACAGTTGCTGGATTAATCAAGGAGTAAACAACCTACAAGATGCTTTTCATTGTTTACTTCACTGCAGCTTCTAAAATCTCAAACTTCTCACCAAAGAACGGGACCTGTATGTAGATGGATCACGTACATTTCCTACCAGTCTTCAAGGGGGCTGACAATACACCCGTAGACAGGTGGCACACGAGATGTACGGCCTTGCTTTGCGCTCCAATACCATCACTTTCTCGACCGCGACACCAGCCGATCTACGTGTCCTTGCGGGCTGCTTGGACCACGCGCGCTCAGAGTTCCAGGCTTTTCAACGGAGACTGCTTATTGCCGCCGCTTGAACACTGTTGATAACCGTATATTCGAGGTTGATGCCCAAATATGCACCATATTATGCTATGATAAGAAGCCGGACTTCGAGACAACTTGGGGCGAACGTTTCGAAACCGACGCCGACAGAGGAATATTAACTGAGGGGCCTCCCCTCCCTTTACCAAAAGCTTCGCGAGGAAAAGCTCCATGCCGGGTCTCTCTTGCCCAAAGGCCGTGAACCCATCATTCAATATACGGGAGTCTTTGCGCGTGTAATTAAAGCCGTATAGTGCAACGTTCAGTCGAGCCGTGGACCGGGTCCGGCGAATATGAGATCAATCAGCTGTTGTGTGGGGAGAGTGACAATCAACTTGCCAAAAGGCCAAGACAGCCGAAGAACCGGAACAGGTATTGTGGCTCTTGCCCGAGGAAGCTCTATCTACATCGTTGAAAACCTGCTTTGATTTATATCCGAGGTATTCACAAGCGATCAAGATCTTAATTGTGTTGGGATTTGAAGAAAGCAATTGCTGTTTACAACATGGTTCTCGAGAGAATACAGCACTAAGTATACGTCAGGTCATGGAGAGTAGTCTTGAGATAAGGTGATGCTTTGAAAAGAAATAGACAAATTTGGACTGGCAATCAAGGTGTTTCTCAAATGTTCTCTTTCTCACATGTATCCCGGATTCTGCCTAGGGGTTGCAACAGAACAGAAGTGCGAACATTGCTGTCGAATACCGTTTAGAGATATACTTAGGTTGTTTCTACACCGGTGGTGAGACCGAATTTTCTTGTAGTAAGCCTCTGGATTTCCCCCCTTCTCGGGACGTCCGACACAATTCACCAATGTGCGACCTTCTCGTCTGACCAATACTCGCCCGTCTTGTCCCCCAAGTCCGCAAGAGCAAGGTGGACCGGTGTCTGCGCTCCTTGATCCGGGGTCTTCGTTCCTTTACCCTTGGTCATGGATGTCACCACCCAGCCAGGATGGCACGAGTTCACCAGCACCTTGCTACCCTTCTCCAGCAACTCTTTAGCAATCGCTCGGGTCATTCCAATCTCTCCGGCCTTGGACACTGCGTAAGCAGCGCTGGGCCATCCTTCATCCTCGTGTGTTCCCCTCTCGACAGCGCTGGTGAAATCTTCCATGAGCCTGGTGACGTCGGAAACCGTCCGCGAAGCCAGGAAGCGTTCTTTCACTTTGGGCGAGTACTTGCTCAGGGAGCCGGCGATGGAGGCGACGTTGATGATGCGTCCGTCGGGTTTGAGGATGGGGATCCAGGCGCGAGTTGCTTCCAGAGTGCCGTAGTAGTTACAGCCAAGGGTGGTTTTCACGACGTTTGAGTCTGTGGCACGCCATTAGAAACAACAGTCCGGGAATCGCAGTTGTCTTTGGTATACTACCCACCGAATCCCTGCATTGCAATACCGGCATTATTGATGACGAAATCAATGCCCTCCGGGTGAGCCTTCTTCAACGCTTCGGCCAGCTCCGCGATGTTTTTTGGGTCTGAGATGTCTAGCTGTTGATACTTGATGTCGGCTAGACCGCCGTGGGCAGATAATGCCTTGGCTTGCTTGATGTCTGCGTCGTCTTGAATATCGGCGAGAGCCTGTTCACCGCGAGACTTGTCACGAGCTGTGAGATAGATGAGAAGTGACCCGCTTCTCAAGTAGGACTCGGGATACTGCAAGGCCAGCTGGCGAACTGAATGGAGCCGAAAGTCAATCTGGGATCCAGGATTGTGACAACCATTGGCGATGCGAGTCGCGAAACTTACCGATTGCATATCCAATGCCCTTGTTGGCACCAGTCACCACACCGACCCGCGAATAAGACATGTCGATTTCGCAAGAGTTTGGGTTGCCTATGGAGCAGTGTACTTTCCTCGGGTCTGGAATCAAGTGTGAATATAAAGGCGTGTCACACTGCTTAAAAAATGGCCAATGGGTCATGACATCACTGTGAGTGTTCAATTTGGGACATTAGTCATCGACTGTCGCCGGAGAGTGCGGCAGAACTTGCGCCGGATAAGTGGGGAACACGGACCGGCCCCTCAATCTGTTGAAGGCCGGAACTCAGCACCAATAGTTCGACTTTTCTAGACGACTATGAGTTGTAGCCAATAGAGACATCAGTGACGACCGAGAATCGTGCCTTCATGCGGGGTACTTGATCCCCACGGCCTGAGCCTCTCAAGTGGCGCGATTTGCGCAGATGTCGATCACCTCAGATAGCCTGATCACAGGAATGGCAATTGGGGCCGGACGAACGAATAGTAAAGCAAACAATTTAGATTCAGTATGGCTCGACTACATGAATGTAGCAAACGTTGATTGGGAGCCGTACTTGGAAGTGTGCGCCCAGGAGGTTGCCTTGGGCTCATGAACCGTGCAGGCGACACAGCACCGCCGCGCTTCACTTAAGAGACCATGTCTAGCCGATCAGAAGGCGGTTTTTTCTTCGAAAATCGTGTCTCCGCAGATCAATATGGCTGAAGTTCTTGGTTTTATTTCTAGCTTTGCGGCTCTTTTACAGCTGGCTGGGTATGGCAAGAAACCCGCCAAAGAGTTGCGCAGGCTCTCCCACTGCGCCAGCCTGGTATCGGAAGACGCTCAGCGAAGTGCAAACCAAGCGCAGAACTTCTCCAACGCAATCGGCTTGGCCCACATTTCACTCGACCGACACTGCAAGCAACATCCGAACTCGCCAGTTCTGCGGTTCATTTCGTCGAACCACGTTTTCGAAGGGATAGAGACCGAGTCCATCTCTGTCAAATGTCGCTTGTCCGAGTCGGTGAAGCGACTCAAGAAGCTAACACGAGGCAAATATGTCTTGGTTACCTTTCTCAAGTGGTCCTGGCAGAGGGACGTGATCCTTGTCCCACTCCCTGAAATGGAGCTTCTTCAAAGCTGCATCTCCTTGATGATGCACTCTGCGGCCCTAGAGACCCTGACAATGGAGAAGTCGAGCTCAATCTCTCGTCAACAGATGAGTGTCTTGGAAAAGCAGTGGTAAGATGATGATTCATAAATCGAGGAGTCCCCGACTAAAGGCAGCTGCTTTGTCCAGTGACATTTATAAAGATACCATCGAGATACTGCTGGGAACAATTAAACGACTCGAGATTCAGCGTGAAGCTTCGAAGGTTTCTAAGTTTGAGTATCGGGCGACGTCAACATTTCGCCACGAATCGCTGATTCGGCTGGGTTGGAGCATGGTCGAAAGAGAAAAGATACCTCGGTCCCGAACGTACCGATCATCTGGTTCATCTCTTGTTCCGTCACTAGAGAGCATTGAGGTTCGTAAATCGGACGCATTCACATTGAGGTACCAAAGACTCACAAGAGATTCATTCAGGACGACTCTTCATACATAGAGACGGAATCTTTCGTTTCGTCGCACGATTCGTCTCCGAGTATTGACACACCGTTGAAGGTTCCAATCAGATCATGGTCGCCGCATCCACCTGCTACACCGCTCCCTTTTTCTACGCCGGACCCCCCATCGCCGGTGATTTTCTACACACTCGGAAATCATCACGAACGCTCCAAGTCCGAACAAGAAGTTTCAGGCAGCAGAGTCTGCGTGCTGGATCTGAATAGTCACACCATTTCGACTAGTGGATACGTAAAATCCAATGGAGGCAACGTGACGCACGCAACCGCCATTGTTTTAGAGACATTCAAGGGAAACGTCATCGATTTAGGTAGAGCAAGCGCCCTGGGTCTCGTCGTTGAGCCCCAAGACGAATCCGACCGAATATGGATAGGTTTTGGTGAGGGATTGCCTAGGGCTACCGTGGGGAAAACGGAGTTGGTCTGGCGGAACAGCGAAGGCGACACTCGCAACCGGCCGCCGATACGTTTGCATTGTTATGTCCTGGAGCACTGCAAGCCATCACTTATTCTTGGGAAACCTTTCGTGCTGAGCTCACGGCGGCTATGGCGCAGGCCGGGAGGGGACTGAGATTTTATCGGGAGCTCATAAAGCCTTTGCTCTTAACATTGTTGTCAAGGGATTTGTATTGCAGGTACAAGCGCTTCAGTATGATACCGCGCAATCTGATATAGTATTTCGTAAACCCCACGTGTAGGCAAATAGTCCTAGACTTGAACACGCTCTATTATCCATGTCTTAATCGATGATAAGAGATTAATGCAACCCTGTGGGCGACTCGTCCTGGAGACTAGCTGACCATCACATGGCCACAAAATCCACTAACAAGTCGCTGTAATCAGTCGGACTCAGCCAACCGAATAAGCAAGTTCGCCCCGCCGCAATCTGCAAGCTATCTGCAACTCACGGCGGAGAACGTCGTACGGGTGCTTATCAGCTGACGCGTGAGGCTTTAAAGGGCGAGGTCGCCTGCCAGCTTGACCGAGGTTTTGTAGTCGACTTTCTGGGAGCACGACGCTGTTGATGCAAAGATCTCGATCAACGATACGACGATGCGTAAGGCTCATATCGGGATCGCGGCTGTGGCAGCCTTCCGCGCCTGCATGCCCGTTTCGACCAACGGCACGGTACCGGCCCTGCCCTCGGTCTTTCCCCTGCTGGGAAACGCGGATTCGGTCGATCTCTTCCCCATGCCGCTATGTGGAGCGTTCGAGTTGCAGGAGGCCACGATAGACGACATGCAAGATGCCATGGAGACAGGCATCCTGACCTCTCAGCAGCTTGTAGCGTGCTACTTGCAGCGGACATATCAGACCCAGGAGTACATCCAGTGCGTGCTGCAAGCTTTAGCCCTGTTGAACGGGATTGAGACTAACTCTGGAACAGTTCTGTCCTGCAAACCAACCCTGATGTCTTCCACATAGCGGCACAGATGGATGCCGAGAGAAAGGCTGGGAACGGCCGTGGTCGCCTCCATGGTATTCCCTTCACAGTGAAGGACAACATCGCGACAAAAGACAACATGGAAACGACTGCCGGCAGCTGGGCTCTCATGGGAAGCATCGTGCCCCGCGACGCTCACGTGGTTGCCCGCCTGAGAGAAGCCGGCGCCGTGCTTCTCGGAAAGGCGGCACTCAGTGAGTGGGCGGATATGCGCAGCAACAACTACTCGGAAGGCTTCTCGGCGCGAGGTGGGCAGTGCCGAAGCCCGTACAACTTCACGCTCAACCCCGGCGGGAGCAGCACCGGTAGCGCCGTCGGCGTGGCCGCCAATGCGATTGCGTTTTCCCTGGGCACCGAAACTGACGGTAGCGTTATCAACCCGGCTATGAGAAACTGTGTCGTTGGTTTTAAGCCGACCGTCGGTCTTACCTCGAGGGCTGGGTAAGTAGCTACTGACCCTGCATACCATTGGGAGTATGCTGACCTAGACAGAGTCATCCCTGAGAGCGAGCATCAAGACACCGTTGGGACGTTTGGCCGTACCGTCAAAGACGCGGTGTATGCGCTTGATGCAATCTATGGGGTGGATGAACGTGATAACTACACACTGGCTCAAGATGGAAAAACTCCCAAGGGGGGGTATACGCAGTTCCTTAGCACGAAGGAGAGTCTTAAAGAGGCCACGTTTGGCATCCCATGGAATAGCTTTTGGGTTTACGCCGATGAAGAACAAAAGAAGATCCTGAGCGACGTTCTCAGCCTCCTCACCACGGCGGGCGCGACCATAATCAACAACACTGAGATTCTCGACTACGAGCGAATTATCAGCCCTGATGGATGGGACTGGGACTACGGAACTACTCGTGGTTATGCTAACGAGTCCGAGTACACCGTCGTCAAGGTGGACTTCTACAACAACATCAACGCGTACCTTTCGGAGCTCGAGAACACCAAGATCAAATCCATCGAGGACATCATCGAGTTCAACTACAACAACGACGGCAGCGAAGGCGGGAACCCCTGGCCTCTAGGTAATCCCGCATTCTACTCCGGCCAGGACGGTTTCCTGGCATCTTGGCAGTCGAAGGGTGCCAAAGATGAGACCTACAAGCAGGCGGTGAAGTTCACACAGCAGTCGACAAGAAACGGCATCGACTCGGCGTTGCAGTCGGCCAACGGAACCCGATTGTCTGGGCTTTTGGTCCCTCCTGACGTCGGTCAGACCTACCAGATCGCAGCGCAAGCTGGCTATCCCATGATTACCCTGCCGGTCGGCGTAGACTCCAGTAACGGCATGGGTTTCGGGCTCGCGATCATGCAGACCGCGTTTGGGGAAGCCGAGCTGGTCAGATGGGGCAGCGCAATTGAGGATTTGCAGCTGACTACGGAGGGAAATCCGTACAAGAGAACGTTACCCAAATGGTACGAGTACTTGACGAGAAATGTCCCAGTCTGGAGCGATTTCTGAAGACGGCATCCGCAGCCGCTGCGAAATGGAAACTTTGGCCGGACAGGTCGTCTGTTTTAATAGTCCAGATTCCGCCCTTGAAAGACGGCGTAGATTGCTCACGGCGCCATCTTTCATGGTCCGTATTCCGTATTTCATTAGCCATTGATCCTGCGCAAGCCGTCGCCGCGAGGCAGCGCGGTTTGTCCGAACGGAGCTGAACGGTCACCTGCGATTGCACGTACTCAGCCCTGTCGGGGAGGCTAAGGATTCAGGTCTTGCTGGGAATGATATTGGAGAACCCGCACCATTTAGGCTTCTACATTCTTACTATCTGCAGTTTTTGTCAGCAGCGGATTGTGGCATGGTCGGCAAGCTTCACACTGATGTTCCACACCAGATGGCAAACCCCAGTAATACGCAGGTCTTTAGTGCTTCTGAGCCCAGCCGGCTTCTGCCATGACGAGGGGTTCTACCATAACATCACAGAGTACTCGCACGAGGCAGAGAGAATTCGTGCGTGGCGCCGCATGTCAGCATGCGCAACCGGGAGAGGCATACCGCAGTACATCTCAGCTGCAGCTCTCTCAGCTTTCGCTACGTAGCGGAGCTTTCCTAGCTGGGCAATTGCATGTATTCCCAAGCCTCATCTCATCCCCTCGGGCAATGAGAGAAGGGCCCCGTCCGCTAAAATCTCACGGCTCCGGAATGGGCAAAAACAGTAGGGCTTTTTCTTCTCATCTTCGTGAGACCGCGATGGAAGCTGTTTAAGAACCGTTCGTCTCCTGTTGGGAATACTCAGTCAATGTTGAGAAATGTCCTATAGGGCCATATTTATAGTTACTAAAGAGCTTATTCTATTATAACGAGAGTAGCTATAACGTGGTTACTTATAACTATAGTTAGACGAACGACCCCTAGAAAAGAGTTATTCTAGAGCTAATAGTAGTTATATATTATAATAGGAATAGGTAATACTAAAGGTATTATAATATACCCCCCTAGATATAATAATAGCTAGAAAGGCGCCTAACATATAATATCCTTTAAAATATCTAAATATAAAGCACTATATATACATAAATAACATATTGATAAGCTTAATTATAAAAGAAATAATAAAGTGAAGTTATTTATATTATATATAGATAATTATAAATTATTATAGTTTTCTACTTTTATAATTATTATTATTATTATTATTATTATTATTATTATTATTATTATTATTATTATTATTATTATTATTATTATTATTATTATTATTATTATTATTAT
>JAOQIF010000467.1:0-66839 GCA_026260285.1 Colletotrichum sansevieriae
TACTAAAGACTCGGGAAATAAGTAGGTATAGATATAACTCCGAGGGGTACTACGCTAGAAATCACCTTAGTTCTAGTAGGATAGATTATTAAGGGATAGGTATTAGCGCTCTAAGCATCTAATAAAGTTAAGCTAGAGGTTAATATAGATACCTATATAGTAATAGATATTATATAAGAAGATCTTATTAAGAAACTCTAACTAAAGGAGGCTACTAGTATTATAGCCCCTAAACTAGTGGATTTCTAAGGAAGGCCTATACCTATAGGAAAGGTCTACTAGCTTATATTCTTCCTTATAGATAATTAGGGTTACCTATAGAAGATTTACTAAGCCTTTATTATAAGCCCTCGCCCTAAAGGAGCAGGAGATATCCTTATATCTAATAACTTAATAGGATAGAAAGGTATCTATATAAATACTTATATATATACTTAGTTATATAAATACCTCTTACTTACTAAGCTAGAGGTAATTACCTAAGAAATTATAGAGAATAGATAATAAGCTTATATTATATATCTAATAGGCGCCTTAGCTTCTAATAAGAAGGATATAGAAACCTTAGGTAAAGACTCACTAGATACTAAGTAGGAGAAGGAAATTCCTAGAGAACTTCAAGACTTTATTAACGTTTTTAATAAGGAAAATATAAAGAAAGTTCTAAGGCTAAAGGGAGTAGTATACTATATTAAACTAAACTTAGTAAGGAACCCCTATATAGACCTATATACCCTATATTAGTAGAGTAATTATAAATACTCGCTAAGTATATTTAGGATATAGAAGCAGCAGGTTATATATACTACTTAACTAGCTCTATAGGAGCACTAGTGCTATTCATGCCTAAGAAGGATAGAAGCCTATAACTATATATAGACTATAAAGTACTAAATAAAATCCTAGTAAAGACCTAATACCCTCTACTACTAATTAGCAAACTTCTAGCTAGACTTACTAGAGCAAAGTTTATTTCTAAGATTAACTTAAGCGAGATATACTACTAAATTGTAATTAATAAAGCAGATAGGTAGAAAATAGCGTTTAGAACGCGATATAGGCATTTTAAGTATACTATAATACTATTTAAACTTATAAATACCCTAGTTAGTTAATTAGTATATATTTACTAAATACCTACTAACCTTTTAGATAACTGCTATATTATATACCTAGATAATATTCTAATCTACTTAGATATAAGGGAATTATATACTAAGGACCTCTATAACATCCTATACTACCTAAGGGCTACTAAGCTATTTATAAAACTAAAGAAGTACGACTTCTATTAGATAGAAGTAGATTTTCTAGGGTTCTATATTACCTAAGATAGTATTAAGATAGACCTAGATAGTATCTAAGTAGTTGCTAAATAGCTAGTACTAAAGTCCTTTAGAGATATCTAAGTATTCCTTAGCTTCTATAACTTTTACTATAAATTTACTATAAGATATTCCTATATCGCAGCCCCTATGAGGAGCGTGCTTAAAAGAAGCTAAAATAGTATAAGGTTAGGAGCTTTTATTTAGATAGGGGAGATATAGATTATATTTAAGATACTTTA
This sequence comes from Colletotrichum sansevieriae, assembly GCA_026260285.1. Classification (NCBI taxonomy): domain Eukaryota; kingdom Fungi; phylum Ascomycota; class Sordariomycetes; order Glomerellales; family Glomerellaceae; genus Colletotrichum; species Colletotrichum sansevieriae. The sequence continues at coordinate 1,568 of JAOQIF010000467.1, forward strand.
GAGAGCATTCGCTAAAGCCCTAATACTAAGATATTATAACCTAGCGCTAGAAACTAGGGTTAAAACTTATATATCTACTTAGGTAGCATCTAGTATGCTCTTGTAGAAGCATAGTATAGTCTAGTACCTAATAGCCTTCTAGTTAAAGAAGCTCTTAGATATAGAAAAGCGCTAGGCTATAGGGTAATAAGAACTCCTTATTATTATAAAAAGCCTAGATTACTAGGTATAATACCTATAAGGACTCCTTGAGAAATTCCTAGTGCTTATAGATTATATAGCACTAAAGGGAGTGCTTGCTATGCCTATATAGGATATTTATAGAAGGCTTGCGCAATAGGTTTACTACTTATTAGTATTTAACTTTAAAATCTAGTATAAGTTAGGGGTTACTAATCTAGTAGATAGACTATTATGACGCCCTAATTATATAATAGAAGATACTAAGGTGGATAATATACTTCCTACCCTTAGAAAGAAGCTTAGGCTTATTAGCTAGCTTTTAGTAGTAGATTGCTAATATATTACTAGGCTTAAAGGAACTATAGCTATTACTAAAACCTATATCTAAGCTATCTAGCAAAGTATATAAGAACCTTATTAGAGGGCTAGCTCTAAGGTTAAGGGATCCTTACCCTTAACTAAGCACTACGTTATAAAAGATATTCATAAGCTACTATATATAAGTATGCATATTAGCGCTATTACCCGCTCAAAAGCACACGCAGGTGCTATACTAACTACTCCATAAGAGAATAGCAATATGCTAGAGGACTTAGGGGGAGCAAGGGTTACTATACTAGAATAGTATGTCCTACGTGCTATAATAAGGGAGCTTATTTAGGATAAAATAGCTTATATATTATAACTAGGCGTATATCCCAAATAGATAGTTAGAGGATTATAAGCTAAAGACTACTTCTATAGAGACCTTATAGCTAAGGTTTGCTAAGATACTAGGGGATACTAAGGATACTAACTTAATAAGAATAACATCCTTTAGTTTAGAAGAAGGCTTATTATCCTAGAAGAGGGATCCCTCTGCTATAAAATCCTAAAGAACTATTATAATATACCTAGATGAGGGTATATAAGGGTAAATAAGATAGCTAAACTAATCTTATAAAAGTTTTATTAGCTATACTTAATAGAGGATATATAGTAATATATCGCTAAGTACCTGCGCTACTAAGGGGTATACATACTATTGTATAAGCTATATAAGCTGCTATAAATACTAGAACTACTAGCATACTTATTCTAATAGATTTCCTTAGACTTCTTAACTAGCTTAGTAGAAAGTTGCTAAGATAGCAGAGTTATTTATAATATAATTCTAATACTTATATACTAGATAACTAAAGTAGTATAATTCTTAGTAATAACTAAGTAACTAGATGCTGCGGGTTTAGTAAGAATATTATACTAAGAGATTAAGTACTAATATAGCATGCCTAAAGCTATTATTAGTAATTAAGATAAACTAATTACTAGTTAGTTCTAATGAGACTAGACTAAGGCCTGAGATATAGAAGGTCGCGTTTCTATAGCATAGTATCTGCAGATAGATAGCTAGGCTAAAAGAATATACTAAACTTTAAGTATATACCTTATAAAGTTTATTAAAGGCTTATATAACTAATAGGTAATATAATTAGTTAAAGCTAAGTTTTTATATAATAATAGCAAATATGCTACTATTAGTATATCCCTATTTAAGGCCCTTATAGGATACTACCCTTAAAAGATTAAGTACTAGTTACTAAATATTAAGATTAGGACCTAAGGGGTTAATAAAAGACTTAAGAAGCTAATAGAGGTTTACTAAAAGATAGCTAAGAACTAGTAATATATAATAGGGGTATAAGTTAAGAATATCAATACTTAAAGGAAAGTATAATTATATAATATTAGAGATATTATAAGACTCTTAATAAAGAACTTCCGTTTTATAAAGGGTTAGCAAAAGCTTGCCCTATGATTATTCCTATGCTAGTTATAGAAGTTATAAGCTCTAATACCTATAGAGTATAGCTTCTAGAGAAGTATAGTAGAGCATATAATATCTTCTCTATTGCTTTTCTTAAGCTATAATATAGCTAAAAGCTTACTAAGGGGTAGCTCCTAGGCTTTAAAGAAAACCCTAAAGAATAGGAAGTTAAGGGTATTATATCACAGAGGGAAGCGCTAATAGGCCTCCTAATCTAGTTAAGTAGAAGGGATAGCTAGTGGAGTATAATACCTAGGAGCCTGGAGAATACCTAGCAAATACTTTGGAAATCCTCGCTAGATTTAAGAAATAATAGTATAAGTGTAAGAGTATGGCTAATGGCCTAAACCAGGAAAGGCTAGAATGTTAAAACGTAGGTATTCGTTGTTATATTGAACTATTGCTTAACCTTCTAAGTCTGCAGCTTATAGAGTTTTCTCTAAGGTATATTTATCTGCTCCTAACTTGCTAACGTTTTCCTAATAGCATAGCTCTATATGCTATACCTGCTATTATTCCTTATAATTACCCCCCCTTCTAAAGCCTTAGTCCCTAAGGCGGATTAGTAGGGCAATGCAGCTCTGCGTTACTAACTATAGGGCGATAGTTTAGCGTCTTTATTAGATTATTTGCTATTACTCCTCCCTGCGCTAGATTTAGGCTACTATAGCGAATAATATATTTTATTTTCTAGCTCTTTATATATTTTTGAATTTTAAGTATTGCTATTATTCTTTGATTAGTTACTAGTAGTTATATAACTATTTAGCGGTATATAGTTAGTAATTATTTAGCCTTATTGCCTAGTAATGCTAATTATAAAAGGGCGTCTTCTTTTCGAGGTCTCTAACCTAGGTGAATTTTTCCCTCTTTAGTATCCTTTTTTTAACTTAGTAGCTTCTATTACTTTCTCTTTATTATCTATTCTATAAGCTTTTACTATAATTATCTAATTTCTTATTTTTTCCCTTTTTTAGTTTATCTCTTTCTCTATTATTTTACTAATTGCTCTCTATAATATCCTATATTGCGCGCATAGGCGTAGTACTCGCTAAATACATCTATGGACCTGGAATCCTCTCTAGCGACCTTACTAGTAATACTAATAGTAGCTGCCCTTATCTCAGCTATCTTTATAAAATATATTAAGATATTATTAACCTTTATTATATATATAGCGAATATATATAGAAGTATATCTATTATACCTTTAGTAAAAAGAAATATGCTGCTATAAGTCTCTACTAGTTTGCTGCCTCATTGCTATATGCTAATGCCTAGTAGGTCCCCTAGGAGCTTTAGGGCGTAGCCTAGATAACCTGGAATATATTCTATTAAATCTAAATTTAGGAATATAAGGGCGTCTTAACCCCTCTTTATTAATATTATATACTTGCTTCTCTTAGTAACTATTTAGTAGTATAGAAGCATATTACTAAACTTATCTATAATCTTATTACTAGTAGTAGTAGTTATAATATAGAGTAGCTCTAGCTCTAGGAGCTTGCTTCTATCTATGAGCACCTCGCCCTTAATATCTTAGTTTATATAGGCTATTATTCGCTGCTCCCTTGCTAACTATATCTTACTAATAATTAAATCTAGGTTAATACTCTTTATAATAGCGTTAATATACTTTAGCACCTAAACGCCGCCTAGCTGCTATATATTTATAATAATAATCCCGCTATATACCTCTATAATAAGATTAATCGTCTGGTTAATAACCTTTTAATAAACCTAGTCCCTAGGCGCCCTTATAAGTATAATATCAACTCCTTTCCTAAGTTTAGTAAGTCGCTCTAGGATAATCTCCTGAAGTATGCTTCTAATAATATTCCCTCCTGCTTTATTACTATTACTAGCGCTCGCCCTATTTCTTATATCTCCTATCTCTATATTCCTACTAAATATAGCTAAGAGGATAGCGATAATTTAGCAAAAAAGGCTAGGAAGGCTAAAAAGGCTAGGGTTATTATTACTATCTCTAATAATAGCTCTAGTAATAAGTTAGGTAGTAAGGTAGGTAGTAGCTCTAGTAGTAAGTTAGGTAGTAACTCTAGTAGTAAGTCTAGTAGTGAGTTAGCAGGTAGTTAGTCTATAGGTAGTAATAATAGTGATACTAGTAATACTAGCTTAGCAACTAGTTGCTATAGTGCTACTCGTAGTTATAGTGGTTAGGGTGCTTATGCCTATAGTTATAATTAGAAGTAAATAACTAGTTAGATTATTAGCTCTCTCTCTTTTCTTTATAGGATAATACCCTCTTTTTACTATAATATTAGTAATAATTTACTACTTAATATAATTAATATTCTACTTCTTAATATAGCTTCTATTCTATAGTCTCATGATTTAGAATTAGCAACTTATTACTATAACTTTAGTAACTAGTTATCCTCCTTCTTATAAGACCTCCTATACTATCTATTAAATTTATAAATAGCCTCCTGCACGTTTGCTAAATTCTCTATAGGCTCCTATATATTATATTCCATAGGCTATCCTACCTACTTGACTAGATATTGCGCATTATTACTAATACCTTGCTATATAATAATCTCTTTTATTTCTTATTTCTCTAGCTTATCCTCAAGCCCTAGGTATATAGGCGAACCTTTGCTGCTTGCTTAGTAGTTATCTTATAGTTCTAGTAAGGTAATAGAGAATATGTTATATATCTATTAGTATTATAGTAGTAAATAGACCCTATATACTTACGTGCTAACTAGTTCTATAATAGCTACCTATATAAACCTAGGTACTAGTTTCTTATTCTTACATTAGAAGTTCTTTATTAATAGCCTAATAACCTATCCCTAATAGTAAGTCTAGTCCTTATGCTTTATATTATAATACTTAGCTTATGCCTTAGTAGCCTTCTGCTACTATTCCTAGGCCCTCTCGCGGAGTCTTGAAATATATTTAATTCGCTCCCTTATACCCTATATTATAACCCTATTTATAGGAGCTATATATTCTATATAACGCGGGTAGTAACTATATAGGGCCTCTATTAGCGAGTAGCTAGTAATGCTATAGCAACTATTATTATATGCAAACTCTGCCTCAGGTAGCTAGACTACCTATTCCTATAGCGAGTTACTAGTATATACTTGCGGGTACTTTTCTAACGTCTAAGACGTTCTTTCTAACTACTTATTAGTCTAGGGGTAGTATATAGTATAGAGGTAGCGCTTAATAGCCCTCTCTCTTGTGAACTCTTCCTAAGATTAGCTAGTTAGGAGCTTATCTTAGTTGCTAATAATACCCTCTAGAGTGCTAAAGCGGTATTTAACTTATTTATAGATAATCCGCGCTAACTCGGCAGCTATTAGCTGCTTTATTATTAGGATAAATATAGCAAACTTAGTTATTTAGTATATAATAACGAGAATTACGTTATATTCTCTACCTATATGCTGAGAGCTTGCTAGTAATCTGGTGATAAAGTCTATGCTTATTTCCTAGAATAGGTATATAAGTAAGGGTAGTAGTTATAACTTTCTATAAGGCTTATGCCTTAGAACGCGGTTCCCCTAGCATATATAGCACCCTATAATATAATTATATATATCTATAGCTAAGTTTAGCTAGTAGAAGTTCCTTGAGATTAACTTAGTAGTCTTATTCACCCCTATATAACCCGCCCTATAGTTATTATAGTATTAGCGAAGGATCTCTAGCCTTAGAGACCCTTCTTATAGTATCTCTAGCTATCCCTTATAGAATAGGGTTCTATAACTATTAATTATATAGCCCTTATAATTGCTAGCTAGTCTGCGCACCCTCTCCGATTGCATCTAGTAGTATAAGTTATTAGCCTATAGTCTATAGATAAGATTCTCTATTACTTTAGAGGGTTGCTAAATACCTGCTATTTCGCTTATTATAAGCTCCCTTATAACCTAGCGTAGGATATACTACTATGTTATAGTAGCCCTAGCTCTATATAAGTCCTCTTAGTCTATAACCTCTCGCTAAGCGTTCTCTATATTACCCTTGCTCTTTAGCATTAGGTTATTATAGCTACTATAATTATAGTGATATTAGCACGCTATAGACCGCGATGCTAACTAGAGACCGAGGCATCTCCGCCCCTAGAGCTATCTATCTAGAAGGGGTATCTTATACTAGCCCTTATAGCGTTAATAAATACTTTTGAGGTCTCTATACTACCTTATAGTATAGTAATACTTATCTAAAGGTCTACTAGTAGTTTGCTAATAAACCTCAGCTTGCTTACTAGGGTTGGAAGTATATTATTATATTTTACCTCCCCCTCTATATAGTCTAGCCTCTTAGATAGACTATCTGCTAGGTTTATAACCCCTAACTTATGCTCTAGGTTGAAATTAAATACTAAGAGTTTATATACCTACCTAGCGAGCCTTTCCTAAAGGTCCTATATAAGTATGCTAATAACTCCCTTTAGCGCCTAGTAATCTATTAGAACTATAAACTTCTTTAATATACCCAAAAGGTAGTAAGCCTAATAGTCTAAGCTTTTAACTATAGTAAGAAGTTTTTATTAGCCTGCTCCCTAATATTATTCTATATTACTAAGCTTCTATAAATAGTAAGCAACTAGTTACTACTAACTATTAATATGCTATAATAGGATGCTAGATATAGCCTTTATAAAAGCATCTATCTTAACCCTTATCTCATAGGTTAGGTCCTAGTATTAGAGAATAGTTGCTAAGCAGAAGGCAGCTTAAAGCTGCTCAAAGGCTTATTAAGCCTCTTCTAGCTAGTAGAACTCACCTCCTTTCTTACTATTCTCCCTACCCTTTAATAAAGATATTATTAGAGCTATAATACTTAAATATCCTATAATAAACTTATAGTAGAAGTTATAGAATCTAAGGAAGACCTAGATATCTTAGTATATCTTTAGTAGCTTCTATTTAGTAATAGCTTAGATATAAGTTTAGTCTATTAATATACCCTTATGCATAGTAATATACCCTAGGAACTCTACCCGCTATTAGTAAAACCTATACTTACTAAGCTTAGTATAGAGCTCCTACTAGCGAAGCCTGCAGAGCACTTAGAGAAGGTCTTTTATATATTACTCTCTTATCTTAGAATAAATTATAATATTATTTATATAGATAATATAATTAGTATCTAGCAGCTTAGCGAGCGCTTAGTAAATATATACCTAGAATATAGCTAGGGCGTTTATAAGTCTAAATAGTATAATAATATATTTAAAGTACCTATAATACATCCTAAACGCTATTTTCTAGCGATCCTCTAGCTTAATGCGGATATAGTAGTATATATCTTAAATATCGATTTTTGAGATTTATTTCGCTCCCTAAAGTCTATCTAATAGTTTGCTAATAAGAGGGAGTGGATATTAGTTCTTTATTATTACCTTATTAAAGCCTTAATAATCTATATAAAGGTATAGGGACCTTTCTTTCTTAGGTATGAAAAGGATAGGGGCGCCTATCTCGCTAGTTGAGGGTTAGATCTACCCTATTGCTTAGTTATTAGCGATATATTAGCGAAGCTCTTCTAACTAATGCTTATTTAATAGGTAGATAGGCTTATATAGAGGTTTCTTCCCTTTAATTAAGTTAATAGTATATTCTACGCCCTCTAGGACTAGGTATTTCTTTGCTAACTATTTATTAAATGTTACCTATTTGCTAAATAGCTCTACTAGTAACTCTATATCGCCCTCTAGGGTATCTTCTTCTTCTAAAACCCCTATTAGTAGCTTATAGTAGGTGGTATTCCCTGATATATATATAATATAGGCCTTCTAGCTATTCTTAATAATCTCTTATATAAATACTAATAGCTTAGCAATACTAAAGCGTTTAAATTCCTAGGTATTTATCTAGGTATTAATTATAATACCCTCTCTTCCTATAGAGTATTATAATAGGAGGAGGTCTCCTGCTCCTTTAGGTTAGGGGGCTTTAATAAAGAGTTACTATATTTTCCTCGCTTCTCCTCCTGAGTTAATAAGGAAGAATATTAACTAGTATATATTCCAGCCCTTTATAGATAACCTATTAAACCCTTCTAATATCGGGGTGATAGCTACTACGGGTTATAGTTATAGGGACTTAGCTAGTTAACTACTAATAATATCAACCTAGGAATAGGAATCTATATCTATTACTACTTCTTATTTAGCGATATTCTAGAGGATAATTACTTATCCCTTTATAATAGCTCCCTTAGGGAGAGTATCTAGTTCTAATTTAGGCATAGGGGTTACTAATATAATCCCCTAGCTTACTCGTTTTCTAATACGTTAAGTTCCTTAACTCTTATAGATTAGATTATATTAACCCTCGCCTTCTTAGTAAGTGCTTAGTATTCTACTAGCATTTTATTTACACTTTATCTCGCGTATTTATCCAGGCAGTCTGCCCTCTTATACCCCTTTTGCTTATAGCTAAAATATATTATATAATCTGATATTATAGGTTATATACTAGGGCTAGATATAGATCTATTGTAGTTAGATCCCTTTATTATACTACTAACTAATTAGTAAGGCATTAGGCTCTATAAACCCCGCGTTATCTTCTAGCTAGTACCCTGCTAGCCTGCTTTTTAACCTAACCTTGCTACTAGGGGCCCCCTTAGGTTATACTCTTCTCCTATATGCTATTTCATGCTTTTGCTTTATAGAGGTTTGCTACCCTATTAGTAATATATCTCCTATAAGCATTTAGCTTCTATAGCTATATCTCTTAGCCTTTATATCTTAACTTTCTAACGTTTGAGTTCTTTATATAGGAATAGGGCTAATTAGAAGTATAGCATATAGGTCTTAGCCTTGCTATCTTCTATACTAACTATACCTAAGTCCTAATATATTACTAACTATTTAGTAAAGAACTATATTAATAACTATATCTCCTTCTGCCTTATTATATCTAGCTTCTCATAATACCTTTGCTCTTAAAGCTTGGGGTTAATATGCTATTAGCGAGCGAATGCTATAAAGCTAGCTTATGCTAGGTCTCCTTCTAGCCTAGCTCTATAGTATTACTACTAGGTTTATAAGGATAGGCTTATCTTCGTGAGCGCCTATTAGACCTACTACTCTAGCATATTACTAGCATATAGTTAGTTTCTATCTTTAATTACTTAGATCTAGTTACCAACCTAGTTTATAGTAAAGTCCTTAGTTATAATATAGTAGTTATATATAGGGGGCTTTTTATATTCTCTCTATAGGTATCTTATTGCTAAGCGATTAATAAGTTCCTATAGTAGGGCAGCAGTTTATTCCTTATGCTACTGCTATTATAGATATATCTGCTCTATAAGGCTCTCCTGCTATTTCTATAATAACCCTATAGCCTAGGCAAGGATACTAGAGATGCTAGCTTCTCAGGGCATCCTAGGCAGGGTGCCCTATTAGCTACTACTTGCTATCTATTTGCCCTTTAAGGGGTAGTCTGCCTATTTTAGCGCTACCTAGGACCGAGCCTAACCCTTAAGGGTTATTCCTCCCGCTATATTATCGCTAGGGTTATCTATTCCCCTAGCATAGTATCCACGCTACGTTCCCTATATCTCAGGGCTTAGCAAATAATTAATATCTTATTAGCTAAGATAGTATTAGTTATATTCTATATACCTAGCCTAGAGTTTATTATAGTTAAACTCTATTACTAAATTATTAATATATTTTTACTAGTTCACTTTAGATATTCTAACTAGTACTAGTTTCTTAAATCGAGGTAGAAGCAATAGAATTATAAGAGTATAGCTAAAGGCTTAAACTAGGAAAGGCTAGAATATTAAAATATAGGTATCTATTATTATATTATACTATTACTTAACCTTCTAAGTCTATAGCTTATAGAATTTTCTCTAAGGTGTATTTATCTGCCCCTGACTCGCTGACGTTTTGCTGATAGCATGGCTCTGCATCCTGCACCCGCTATTGTTCCTCATAATAAGTTATATTATAAGTAGGATAATAAGTAGTATAGAGCAATAAGAAAAGTTAATTAACTATAGGAATAGCTAAAATACTAAGAGAAGAACCCCCCCTGTATAAAGCAATATAAAACCTTTAGGTATCTAACCTTATACCCCTATAGAAGTCTACTATATATTTGCTAAATTTCTACTAGCACTATTACTTATCCTTATTACTATTATTACTATTACCTTCTTCCTTATTATTATTATCCTCGTTGCTATTATTACTATCCTCGCTCTCTCCCTCTAAGCTATTACTAGTAATATTGCTTTTACTACCCTAATTATTGCTCTCTATAGTATTATTAGAGTTACTATCCTCTGCACCTAAGGACTTATCCTCCTTATTACTACTAACCTAGTACTAATAAGCTATTATTAAGTCTTTACTAACCTTCTTATAAGAATTAGGTTAAGGCGCAGGGCTATTACTAATAACCTTAAAGATAGTAATAGGAGCTTAGTAATAGGTATTATAAAGCATATAGGAACCCTGAATCTTTAAAGGCTCCTATAAGAGAAGTATAGATATATTAGTATTACTCTTTAAGAGCTATATTATTAAGATATTAGTAAGCTTATTAAGAAAGATAGCCTACTTAAAGATATAAGTTTTATTATATAAGTAAGTAGGAAGAGTATTATTAAGCTATACTATAATCTCCTTAAATAAAACCCTATCCTTAGCTTAATAAGCTGCTTATAAATATATATTAGAATAATAAAAAGATAAGGCTAACTATAAGGTGAAACCTACATCAAGCAAAACCTATAGATACGCTTAGGCGCGCGAAGCTACACTCTCCTCTATACCTATAGCAAGTAGTTAGTTATTATAGTTTTTAGTACTAAGCTTAAGGCTAGCAGGGTTTACTAACTAGTTATAGAGGTATTAGAGAAGCTCTTACCCCTGCTCTATAGCTATAAAGATATAGAAAATCTCGCGCTATTAAAACTAACTAGTAGCAATCGTGTAGGTATAATGCTTAACCTAGTTTTAATAGAAACGAATAGTACTGATAAGATAAGCAGGGATCTAGAAATAAGAAAAGTTAGCCTATACTTTCCTTAAATAATTACTAAACTTACCCTATAGTACTTAATACTATAAACCTAGTATAACTTATATATATAGTTACTATTATATTATTAAGCGCAGATAACCTAGGTATTCTTAGGGAGCTATAGCCCATAGGTAATATAAGGCTTGCTACTACCCGCCTAGTTATGCTAATAGTTGCTATTGCTAAGCTTAGACTTAGTAGGGCTATACTTAGCAAGGAGTTAGTAAATAAGGCTCTTAGCACTTATAATAGTTATAGAAGTATTAAAAGATAAGAAGGATCTTATAAAGGGTTTATAAAGGCTTAATAAAGGACTTAGGAATTATAAAAGTAGTTATTAAATAATATAATATAATAAGGAGGGAAAAGAACTAACCCTAGGGTAGAAAAAAAGCTAGTACTTTATAAATAGCTAAGAAGCCTTATTAAATAATTATAGAGGTAGCTATAACTTTAGATAGTAAGAATAGTAATTATTTACTATAGTAGGTGCTACTTACTAGGAGGTAGATATAGTAAATTAGTAATAGTAGTTGCTATCTAACTTACTATAATATGCCTATTTAGAAGGGGGATAATAGGATAAAAAACGAAGTTATTATAAGGGTATTATATAAGAGAGTGCTTGCTGGATAAAAGGTGAATAGCTAGAGAATAAAGCTATTACTATAAAGATAACTATTCTCTTTTAAAAGAAAATAATAAGATCTTTTTAAAATAACCCTAGATAGAGGGCATAAAGGGGGCCTAAAAGGAGAGGGACTATAAGGAATAAGACTATAGGCTGAGCTACTATATCTATAACTCTAAGGGCTCTATTATTCTTTAGAAAATATATAGCAAATTACTACTATATTAAATAATAGTAATAATAATAAAGGACCCGGGGCTTACCCTAGATAACTAAGAGGGATAATAATAGAGAGCTAACCTATAATACCTAACCTTATAGTAGGGACTATTATAATTAGAAGGGGGATAATTATAAGGGACTAGATACCTAGGCTAGAGAGGCTAGGGATACCTCAGCTAGCGCAGGCTAAAAGGATAGAGAGGCCTATAGGTCTAGGGTATAGAACCCTCTATAGCAAGGACTTAGCAAGTACTCGCTAAAAGCTAAAAAAAAAGATCTTAGAAGAAGCAAGTAAAGGTAGCATAGTAATACTAGACCTACCTTTTGGATGCTTCTGCTATTAGTTTGACCTAACTATAGCCCTTAGCCCCTAATACCTTTATAGAAATAGACCTTCTAATTCCGCGCCTCCTAATAATATATATAGCCTTCGGTCACGTAATCCTCTCCTAACTATAGCCGCACTTATATATACTTATTATACTAGATAGCCTCACGATCCTTAAGTTTATATTAATAATAACGTGGTTTTGAATTAGTTAATCAACTATAAAACTATTAATCTATCCTCTCGCATACTACCCGCGCTACTAATACTACCTCTATTACTGCTTTATCTGCTAGTTATTACTATCTTTATCCTCTTATTTAATCGGTTTAGCTAACGCCTTCGCAGTAGCTATACTATTATTAGCAACGCTCTCTCTATTTGTTAGCATAAGCCGTACTTCCTAATAAGCCCTAATAGGCCTAGGCTACCTCTACCTTAATAGTATTAGAGGACCTACTTAAAGAAAGGCTACTCTATAGGGTATATAATAACCTACTTAGCTTCTACTACTAAGTCTACCTACTTAGCTATAATATTATTATATTATATATGGTCATTTATAGGAGTAATAATAAGAGCCCTCATAAGGGCTTTATTAATAATATACTCTTTATATATAATACAGTAGTTAATAAAGGAGTAAGTTTGATTAATTATATTAATACCAAACTCACTAGTAATCTCTTATCTATTATTAATATTAAAAGGTATACTTTATATAAGCTTAGTGCTTTTATATATAGGGTTTAGTATTAATATATTCAAGGGATAAAAAGGAGGGGGAGGTATAAGGTCTTATTTATAGGGCTTCTTATATTTTTAGCTATAAGAACCTCTTAAGAAAAACCTCTTTAGTTAAGGAGTTATCTCTTATATAATAGTATTTATAGTACCCTACTAGAAGTTCGATCTTTTAAGTTAAGGATTTATCTTATATAGTGACCTTTCTAGGCTATAAGAGCCTTAGTAGCCTATTTAGCTCTAATGTAATTAGCCCTAGTATAGGGGGCGTCCGACTTTATATTAGGGTTTCCTTGGGAGTAATAGAAATATATAGGTTATTATATTATTTTCCTTAATTAGTAGAGATTATAGGTTAAAACACTTAAATAGTATTTCCTAAATTATACCTATAAAATAGGTAAATTCATTATAGTTCTTTTATAAAGGGGCTATAGCATAACTCTAAACTCAATAGAAGTACTAAGCAGGTCTTAGAAAGTACTATTATATTAAGTTTAAATACTAGTTCTATGGTATCTAGACCCTCTATAGCTCCAGCTCTTAGGGCCTTATAGCTTCCCCTCTCTTTATTCTCTTTAAAGGGGAGTATTAAGTAAGATATATATCTCTTAATAGTTTCTATCTTAATATATTAATTATAAGAAGGGAGATTAATGTAATACTACTATCTAATAGAATTAGTAAATAGTTATAAAGGTTAGACCGGAGTTTATTTCATAAGAGATTGCTATAACACTATTTATTTAAGCTAAATAGGAAAAGGGGAAAGTTTCCTCTCTAGTAGAGATTTTACTAATCTATAGGGAAGTACTAGATAAGCCTTAGGTAGCCTCCTTAAGGTAATAAAGCCAGGTAGAAGCCTAGATAAGCTTAACCTAAGCGTAGCTTATAATATTATTCCCCCTCCTAGCTAATTTACCCTTAGGTATATACTAGGTTATTATTATTATCTATAACTAGCCTGTATAGGGCCTTATACCTATTTATTCTAGTAGTATTTATTATAGCCTCTATAGGCTGCTAAGTAAGTTCTTTTACTTAACTAAAACCTTATACCTCTACCCTCGCCTAACTACGTTCTACCTCGCTATAAATATCTCCTTAATATACCACTTAAACCTATTATTATTAGCTATAATTAGTAGTAACTAGGGGTATCTCTTTATTTAAGTAGGTAGGAGGTCCTCTAGTACCCTCTAGAGGAAGTTAATATAGATCCTTAAGTAGATATTACTAAGTATATCTAGTTTAATAATACATAGACTTAGGATTCTTATTATAATATACTTATAGTATAACTGTAATAGCTTCTTACTAAGCTTAAGGCTCTTATAGTTAGCTATTAAGAGCTAGATCTTATTACTTACTTAATACTCGTCCAAAGGTATATTATATTAATTTATATTCTCTTTGCTATATTATTAGGCTATTTTAATACTTACATAAATAAAGTCTACTACTTCTTATAGCCTAGCTATTAGGAGAGTAGCTACTATATCCCTAGAGGAGGTCCCCTATAATATACTATCTATAACTAATATAGGATTAATATAATATCTATATTCTATAAAAAATAACAAGAGTCTAGTTATACTACTAACCCTATTTTAAAGCGCTAGCTAGGTAATAAGTAGTAGCTACCCCTAGTTATCCTATACCTAAGTTATAAATACCTATAAGATGAGTCCGGTTAAATTGCCTATGCAGCCCAGCTATCCTGCCTATATAGGGCCCTACCACCCCTTAACTACGGCCTCTAGGTAGTCGGATTTATCTAACAATTAACTGAGTTATTGAATAGTTCAAAAAGACCATCGCAAACGCGTTTTTAGCTAGTTTCACTAGTTTTACTAATTAATACCTAAATTACATAAATCTGGTATCTTTTTAATTAATGCTATTCTTTCTGCTTATTACCTAATTAGGCTAATTGCCCTAGTAATCCTATATATCCTATTTATCTAGCCTCATCCTCCACAAGCCTAATTAGTACTCTAACCTCTCTGAGGCTAGGGAGCCTCGCTAGCAACGTTGCTACCTCCTCTACCTCTGCTGCTATAAGCCTAGCTGCTATAGGGTCTGCTATAGCTTCTACCTCAGGGTGCTAGCATTAGAGTTAGTAGTAGTAGTAGCGCTATTAGTAAGGCTTATATATTATCCTCTTAAGCCCTTAAGTTATTTAGAACCTCGTTAAAACCATAGCATAGCGCTAGGTCTTCTTCTGTCTTCTAGTGAGAAGGGTCTTAGGCCTAGCTTGCCTAGGATACCTAGGTATAGTTAGTTTCTCTTCCTAGGGTTCTTACTAGGGTCTATAATAGCAGCAGGGTAATAGGAACTTCAGAGCAGCTATTATAAGGCTAGCCCTAGCCTATAATAATAATTAGGTTAAGTATATACTAGAGGGGGTCCTTATTAAGAAGGTCGTTCCTTAAGTGCTATCGCGGGTAGTAGTATAAATAGGAGAGGCTCTTATTATACTATAGGCAAGCCTTAATTATATGAGAATAGGGCAATCCAAACTAGGTAGTAAACTACTATATATAGGGCTTATTTGCGATCTGCTTCTTTAGCTACTTATATACTAATTAGTACTAGCTAGCGATTAATTTAAGTGCCTTCCTAGCGTAGAGGCTACGTATATTACCTATCTAATCCTTAGATCGATTATTAGTACTAAACTCCATAAGTTACTAGTTCTACTAATCTATGAGATTAGTTATATAGGTTGCTTTTTAATTATGGATTATTTATTCTATATATTTAGTAAGGAAATATAGATTAGTAGTTAAATTAAATAAGTAACTCTTAATCTCCTTATAAGACCCCTTAGTATGCGAGGTAATGCGCAAGCTACAGTTAGTATACTTATTAATATAGCAAGCAGCGAACTCCTTGCGGAAGGGTAGGTAGGTCTCGTGTATATAGTTAACACATACCTCCTACGCCTTAAACTTATTAAGTATAGTCTTCTAGCCCTCCTCAAATAGAGCCCTTATAATAGTATAGATCGTAGCCTTCTAAAGTATTATAAAGCTATTAGAGCTATAGGGCACGTCTTATGGGATAGAAGACGTAGCAACGGGCTCCTCTAATATAGTACCTGCGAGAAGCTGCTGAAATATAGGGTTAATATATATATCCTTATTAGCAGCAGGCATAGGATCTTCTATATTACTAATCTAGCGCTTCTTAACCTTATACTAGATATTCTTATTAATATACTATACGTAGAGCTATTACTAAACGCTAGGCTAGATATTATTAAGGGCAGTCTTAAGGGCCTTCTTAAAGTTAGTAAGAATAACGCTAGGCAAGTAAATAATATTAAGATTAATATATAACTCCTCGAGGCGCTTAATTACCTACTAATATGCCTCTCTATCCTCCTTATTAAGTAAGTAAAAGCTAATATTAAATATAATACTAATATTAGTAATACCTATGATATTTATTAATAGCATGCTAAAGCGATTAGTCTTATACGTATTATTAAGTAATAGAACATAGGGAAATAGCTTATATATCTACTCGTAGTATAGATAGGTCTAAAATAGGCTGCTGAGATAGCTATTAAGTTACTAAAAGTAGTAATTCATATAACGCTCTTTAAGAAGGCAGAGAAGGGCCTGTATAGGTATATCGCTACCTAGGATAGCTAGCTAGGCGCGTTGCTACTTATTCCTAATATCTTAATACTTCTAGGGCTAGTCTAGGTAATATGCTGCTATTAAAGCAGTTACTAAACGACTACTTAATATAGTAGTCTGAAAGATCTCTTATAGCTCCTCGCGCTAGCTATTAGAGCGCTTATAGTATAAGGGATAGGCGGCGTTACTCTTAGAGGGGTTATAATTATACTAATCGTTCCTTATAATAAAGAACTAGCGATCTTCTTAGTTTTTATAGTATATAGCCTTAGCAGACCACAGGTAGTTAGTTTTATATAAGGTAATAGCGCAGACTTAGGCTATGCTAAGTAGGTTCTAACTACCTGCATCATAGTAGAGGTCCTATTATTAAGGCATGCTATTTTTATAGTTTAATAAGTAGCAATTAATAATTATATATCCCTAGGTCTTTGCTTAGCTCGTGATATTATTAATTAACTACTTAAGAGTATTATAGCTAATCTCATCACCTATTAGCGCTTTAAGAGGTATTATAGCGATATTATTTTAGGTAGGCTAGCGAGGGTAGTAGTAGTAATAAAAGATAGGCAGAAGGGCGATATTAACGCAGCATAAAAATCGCTAAGTTTAAAAAAAGTCTTAGATTAATTCTAGCTAATGAGAAGCTGCTATTAAGAGTGTAGTGGGGCGCTGCGGAGACCTATATAGGCAGGATAGCTGGGCTGCATAGGCAATTTAACCGGACTCTATAAGATAGCTTATATCTCTTAATTCTACCTTTTAGTAGTACTATTAGTCTATAGGTAGTATACTATACTTAATAGCCCCTTTATACTAATAAGGTAGTAGAATTTAGCCTAGAAGTAGCTTACTTAGTTAGACCTATAATTGCTAATAATACTATATAAGAACTTATAAAACTAGAAGTAGTAGTTAAAGAACTAGTAGGTATAAATCTCTACCTCTATAGTATTTATCTCCTCTAATATTACTAATTTACTAAGCTTATTTACTATAACCTATAGGTAGTAGCTAGTATTATCCTTTATAGGTAATAAGTTTATAATAAAGTCTATTAAGAGGCTTAAGTATAACTAGCTAGGTACTAATAGGAGCTTTAAAAGCTCCCTCTTAGCTTACCTCTAGTTATATATCCCTCTATATATATTATAGTTCTTTCTAAATCTCTATACTATCTATTACTATTCTAGCTAGTAAAATTACTAGCTTACTATTTTAAGTATATTATTATAACCTAGGTAAGTAGTTATACCTAAGTTATAGCTCTATTGAATAATCTTTATATCCTCCCTACTAAGTACCTATAGCCTCCCTCTAAACCTTAGCCTCCTCTACTTATTAATATTATACTTCCTAATTTAAACTTTAGCCCTTATATCTAATAGGAAGCTCTATAGCTATTAGTTAACTATATATTATACTACTTTATAAGTTATATTCCCTTTTATAGTTTTTAGTTATAATACTTATAGCTTAGGGTTACTCTTAAAGACTATAGTTTTTAAGATACTTATATAGCCCTTTTAGCTTCTCCTTACTAAGGGGCTAGCTATAGGGGCTCTATACGGGTAAATATAGTTTATTATTAGCTATAAGACCCTTTCTTATTATCGCTCGTTAATCTACCCTTGAAGTATATCTTGTTCTTATTATAAGAGGGTATTAGGAGCTACTACTTCCCTATTAGAGTAGTATTTGATATTAAAGTTATACTAAGATAACTCCTCTACTTACTAGCTCTAGCGCTCTATAAGGCGCTACCTTTTTATAAAGTACTTACGCCCCTAGTAGTTAGTTAATACCTTAAAGTAGGTTATTATATAGCTCTACTCTCTATATATATAAATAAGAAAGGACTACTAGGAGCTCCTTATTATAAATAGAGTAATTATAATTAGTAAGTAAGAGCTTCTATAAGTAGAACTCTATAAGGCGCTAAGTACCCTTTAAATTAATCTATGAAAGTATTCCTCTAAGTATAAATCCTGAATAATTAGTTTTAATAATAGTTTTATCTTTTAAACTAAATTAGTAGAGTATTAGCTAGATATTAAAGGGCTATTTAAGCTAAGAGAAAGCTTATTCTTAGTTACCCCCCTATTAAACTAATATATTCTTCTTAATAAGTAGTATAAATAATTTAATAATATTCCTATACCTAAATATAAATATACTATACTAGTTTATAAACCTTGAGAAACTTTAGACCCTCTTAAGTAAGATAAAGAGTAGGTACTTAGTAATAACTTAGAGCTTCTTAAGGTTATAAGAGAAACCTTCTCCTATAGTTATAATAAACCCTATATATTTAGTCCTTTTAATTAAGAACTTATATTTTATAGAGTTAAGGTTTAGCTTTATATCTACTAACGTCTAGAGGACCTCTTAAACCTTTTTCTTATAGTCTTCTTTTATCTTATTAGAGTAAATTAATATTTTGTTTATATAAGTAGTAATAAGGTTATTAAAGAAGTCCTATAGGGTATTATTAATATATTACTAGAAGCTAGTAGGGGTACTAATTAGGCTAAATAAATAAGTTACTTACTTAAATAATTTATATTAAGTTTATAATATAGTTCTCTCTTAGTATCTTTTTATTATTCTTAGCTTATAGAAAGATATTATTATATATCACTTAATATATTATTTAGCTATATTAGCTTAGTATAGTATTTTAGAGATTAATAGGAGGGAGTATTAGTTCTTTTTAATATTTATATTAAGGGCTCTATAGTTAATATTAAAATAGATAACCCTATTTAGCTTCCTTGTAATGAGTATTAATACCCTATCTAGTAAGCTATTAGCTTTAATAAACCCCTTATCTAGGAGGTCCTATAGGTTTTTCTTTAGTATTAATAACTCTTTTCTTAATATATTATTAAGGGGGCCTTAGGGGAGTAATAATTCTTTTCTATTTAATTTTAAGATAAAGTTAATTTAGTATTTTACTTTAGGTCACATAGGGGGTAAGAAGTAAGCTTTATTAAAGTTAAATAGGTAGGGAATTCCTTTAATACCTAGCTTAATAAACAGTATTATTAATCCTCCTTTGGTCTTAGGTTTAAGGCCTTCTTAATATCTATTAAGCTAATACCTGAGATTAATACCTCTATAATACCCTCTTAATACTTACTTTATTATCTTATTAAGTATTAGTAGATAATAGAGAATAAGAGTATATTAAGGAACCTTATAGCCCTTATATCTTTTATAAAGGGTATTTCCTCTTAATGTTTTAGGTATAACCTAATATAGCCCCTTCTATAATGTATTTAATAGGCTATAGCGTTATAAATAACTTAGTTCTATTTTATCTAGGGGCGCTTTAAGAGGTTATTAAGGTCTAAGCTATTAATTATATATATAAGGATATATTAGGTATAACTACTTATCTTTAGGTCAAATATTACGATATCAAGAGTATTGCTTAGAAATAGTTTACTAAGTATATATCTCCTTATAAATTAATATCTTTTTTAATATATAGAAAGTAAAAATATTAAGCTAGGGACAGGCTAATTTATTATATGTGAATTACTCTTAATATCTACTAGAATATAAATTAAATATCCTCTATAAACTCTATGTTAAGTAATAATAAGCTTATCATTACCTAGGTATTCCTATTTATATTCCTCTTAACTTAATATCTCCTCTTTAATAAGCTTTAAAGCTTAACTTTACTATAAAGTTAGTTTTTTCCTAATCCTTTATTTTCTTTAAAGAAATTAGTTACTACCTAGTAGTTATTTTTAATCTTATAGCTTACAAGTTCTTTTTTTAAAGTTCTTATTTTTATAACCTTAAGTAATTAATTCTCTTTATTAAGATAGCGCTAAGTAATATACCTTTTAACTCTATAAGTATAATAAGTATAGGAAACCCTTATACCTTTTTCATAGTTATTAGTATTATATTAGAGAAATACTTAAGGAGGACCTAGAGATTTAATACTTATAATATCTTATTTAACTTAAGAGATATATATAGCTTTAGTTATAAAGATATCCCCTTTAGTATCTTCAGTAATAAGTCTCTACTAAGTTATTAAATAGTTATTAAGGGCTTTTATTACTCTACTTTGTATATAATATTCTAAACCTTTAAGAGCTATTTATTATAATTGGTAAGTAGGTTAATAGTAATTAGTTAATCTTTTAGCCTAGGGGTAAGGGAGGCCTCTAGGAGTAAGGTCTAGATCTAACTTAGCTAGTTTATATTACTTATATTAGCTAGTTTACGGATTTATTCTCTTTTTACTAGAAGGTTTATAGTTAGGTTATAGTTTATAACTTATAACTAGGATCCTTATAAGTCTAGTTAAAATAAGTTCAAAAACCCTCTATTTTATTTTTCTTATTATTACCCCTAGCTTTATAGAAAGTAAAGACTACTTATTAGGGAGTAATATCTAAATAGGAGCTAATAAGGTATTATACCTCTATATTTATAAGGTAAAACGCCTTATCAATAGCGATCTTATACCTTATTTATTATATATAAGAGGTATATTCTCTCTACTTACTTAGAAACTTTAGAGGTAAGAGTAATAGCTTCTAGTATATTATACTGGGTACTACTAATACGTTACTAATAGTACTTATAGGGTCTTATATAGCTATATATAGCTATATATAGCTATATACTAGCTATTCCCCTATTTAACCTCCTTTAACTTTAGCTAGAGGGACTCTAATACTACTATTAAATTAGCTTATAATACCTTATTTTAAATTTTAGCTATATTATTACTAATTATCTAACTAACTAATAGGGAGTGCGCTTAAATTATTATTGTTATTATTACTATAGTAATAATAAGCTTAAATATATAAGGGGTTAAACCTAAGTTTATTGAATAAGAGGTTACTATAATACTAGTTCTTTAAGCTAAAGAGGAAAAGGGGAAGTTTTTCTCTCTAGTAGAGATTTTACTAGTCTATAGTAAACTACTAGGTAGGCCCTAACTAGCCCCCTTAAGGTAGTAAACCTAGGTAGAAGCCTAGGTAGGCTTAACCTAGGCGTGGCCTATAATAATAGTTAACAGTTAGTAGTCTATACCTGTAGGACCTTCTCCTAAATATATTAAGCTATCTTATAAACTTCTCTACATAATAACAACTTTTAAATATATCTATAGTAGTTAACTAAATATTATTTGAAGCTTTTATATACTACAGATATAATACTCGCTTTTATAGCTATCTTAAATAGGGTATATTTAGTTAGGGCAAGAAGTATATAGAACTTATTAAGGTATTACTTAAGCGCTACTATAAAGTTTATAACTATGATTACGTTTAGAGTTATAGTATAGCCTCTTTATAAAAAAGACTATAATAAATTACCTAGTGTATAAGTATAATTTAGGAAATATTATATAGGTATTTTAACTTATACCCTCTACTAGTTAAGGAAAATAATATAGGAACCCTATATATTCCTACTTAGAGGTAAACCCTCTAAATATTACAAAGTCAGATGCGCGCTATACTAGGGCTAATTATATTAGAGCTAAACGGGCTACTAAGGCTCTTATAGTAAATCTACTATATAAGATAACTCCTTAACCTAAAAGGTTAACCTTCTAGTAAGGTACTATGTTGCGAGTAACGTACGTACGGCAGAGGGCATCGTGTGCGTGAAAAAACGTATATATGTAGATATCTATGGGAAAAAAATGAGGGCAGCAGGGATCGCGAGGGCAAGGGTTATATATACCCCTGCAAAGACCCCTACTACGCGTATCTATGCAACACACCCCCCTAGGAGTAATATATTCATCGCTTCTAAAAGGCCTTATGAAGTATATATATATAGTATAAAAGAAACCGAGATAAAACGAAGCTATTCCCACCCCTCTATAGAACGTACTTAATATAGAGGAGCCGTCCTAACCGCCTATAGACCGTACTTAACGTAGGTAGCCTACTATACCTATCCCTTAGCCCCGCGGAACGTGCTTAACGCAGGCAGCGGAATATACTCAACGCCAGAGGGCTCGTCCTAACCGCCTACGGACTATACTCAACGTAGGCAGCCTACTATACCTATCCCTTAGTCCTATGGAATATACTTAACGCAGGCGGCGGACTATACTTAACGCTAAAGGGCTCTAAAACGTATCGGAGTTAGGATCCTAGGCGACGATATCGAGGGAAGTAGTTATAGGGCTTATATAGGCTAGTCTCGTAGCAACGCGAGCATAATAGTTAATAGCGTAGTAGTCGAGTTTATTATAATAAGGCTTTTATACGTATTACTCGAGTAGCAAAGGGGATCGTATAAGTATCGTTAAAGAGCTAGGCTTATAACTATTACGAGTAACGTATATATAGCAGAGGGCATCGTATATGTAAAAAAACGTATATATATAGATATCTATAGGAAAAAAATGAGGGCAGCAGGGATCGCGAGGGCAAGGGTTATATATACCCCTGCGAAGACCCCTGCCACGCGTGTCTACGCGACATACTATAAACGCTGCTATATAAGAAATAGCTCCTTAACTAAAGAGGTCTTTCTTAAGAGGCCCTTATAGCTAGAAGTATAAGCAGCTCTATAAGTAAGGCTTTATACCTCTCTCTTTGGCCTCTAGCTATTATATAGTGATTTTACCTACTTAAATGCAAAAGACCTTGTAACTCCGCGCCTCCTAATAATATTTATAACCTTTGGTTACGTGATCCTCTCCTAACTATAGCTATACTTATACGTGCTCTACTAGATAGCCTCACGATCTTTAACTTTATATTAATAATAATGTGGTTTTTAATTATTTAAGTACGGGCAGACCACGAAACTATTAACTTCTCCTCTCGCGCACTACCCGCGCTACTAATACCACCTGTATTACTACTTTACCTACTAGTCGTTACTATCTTTATAGCTATGCTATCCTTAGTAACCCTCCCTCTAATTTAAAGCAGTTAGTATAACTATACTTATTACTATTCCCCTAATAAGCCTAGGCTACCTCTACCTTAATAGTATAGAGGACCTACTTAAAGAAGAGCTACTCTATAGGATATATAATAACCTACTTAGCTTCTACTACTAAGTTACTTTACTTAACTATAATATTACTATATGTTATAAAGTCCCCTAAGGTATTAAGGAGAGCCCTCTTATGGGCTATATTAATATTATACTCTCTGTAAGTAATAGAGGAGTTAATAAAAGAGCGGGCTTTATTAATTATATTAATATCAAACTCTCTAGTAAGCTCTTTTACATTTATCATATTAAAAGGTATACCTGGTATAAGCTTAGCGCTTTTATCTATAGGTCTACTACTAATATCCTTAAGTATATATTATATATTATAGGGATAAGGAAGAGGAAGAGGTATAAGGCCTTACCTATAGAGCTTCTTATACTTCTAGCTATAAGAACCTCTTAGAAAAGACCTCTTTAGTTAAGGAGTTATTTCTTATATAATAGTATTTATAATACCTTACTAGAAGGTTAACCTTTGGGTTAAGGAGTTATCTTATACAGTAGCTTTTATAGCACCTTACTAGAAGTCTTAGCGAGAGCTGTTCTAGGTTATAAGAGCCTTAGTAGCCCGTTTAGCTCTAATATAATTAGCCCTAGTATAGCGTATATCTAACGTTATAATATTTAGAGGGTTTGCTTCTAGGTAGGAGTATATAGGGTTCCTATATTATTTTCCTTAGCTAGTAGAGCGTATAACTTAAGATACTTATATAGTATTTCATAAATTATACCCGCGAAGTAGGTAAATTTATTATAGTCTTTTTGTAAAGGGGCTATAGTATAATTCTAAACTTAATAACTTTTATAATACTCCTAGGGAAGTAGAGATTATAGATCTAGTTATGGAGCTAAGTATAGATATTACGCGCTAGTACTTTTAACGATTACATATAAGCTTAAGTAATATCCCTAATCTAAATAGTATAATTAGGGCGAAGTAATCGAGTAATTACTAGAAAGAGGTAAACGATATAGTACTAGATTATAAGTAACTAGATTAAATTACCCTACTTATTAATATTATTAACGCTATAAATAACTAAGCGGGACTCCTTAATAGGGGTAATAGTCTTATTTTTAATCTTATTAATTATATAAAATTAGAAGAAGTAGCTAGATTACTTAGTTAGGTTATAGGTCTTAAATTCAAATACTTTATAATTCAGGAGGGTATTAATCTCTTCCTTCTAGGACTTCTAGAAGGGTGGACTATTAACAATAAGCTTACTAGACTTATATAGGCCTAGCCAAAGTTTCTAACTAGCTTTTTCTTTGTGAGGGTTATAGCCTACAAAAGGCCGGGCCGGGGAAGGAAAGAGCAGTAGTAACATAGGGGGTAGTTATATTATAGAAGATAAGTTAGCCCTTCTAGCTACTTATGCGTACGGAGCCCCTTTTTAGGGCTCAGCTCGGCTTAGCTAACTAATGCGGGTATACCTCAACGGGGGCTCGGCGCCGGTTCGGCGCCGGCTCGGCGCTGTAATCCTAATCCCTTACATTCTTTTATTAAAATAAATACTATTAGTTAATTAACTTCTAGTTTAAATATATTAGATAAATTAGTAATAGGGTTCTTCTAGGGTTATTTTCTATACCAGGGTAGAGGCCTCTAGCTACTATATAGTGATTTTACCTACTTAAGTATAATAGACCTTCTAACTCCGCGCCTCCTAATAATATATAACCTTTAGTCGCGTGATTATACCTCTCCTAACTATAGCTATACTTATACATACCTATTAATAGCCTTATAATCTTTAACTTTATATTAATAATAATATAGTTTCTAATTATTTAATAAACTATAAAACTATTAACGTATCCTCTTATATACTACCCGCGCTACTAATACTACCTCTATTACTACTTCGTCTACTAGTAGCTATATTATTATTAGTAACGCTCTCCCTATATTAAAGTAGTTAGTATAAGCTATACCTACCAATATTTAAGCCCTAATAGGCCTAGGCTACCTCTACCCTAATAGTATAGAGGACCTACTTGAAGAAGGACTACTCTATAGGGTATATAATAACCTACTTAGCTTCTACTACTAAGTTATCCTACTTAGTTATAATACTACTACGCCTTATAAGGTCCCCTAGGGTATTAAGGAGAGCCCTCTTAAGGGTAATATAAATAATATACTCTCTCTATATAATAAAGTAATTAATAAAGAAGCGGGTTCTATTGATTATATTAATACGAAACTCTCTAGTAAGCTCTTTTATATTTATTCTATTAAAAGGTATACCTTATATAGGCTTAGCGTTTTTATATATAAGGCCTAGTGCTAATATCTTCAAGGATTTATTATAGGTTATAGGTATACCTAGGATTTTATCAATAAGGAAGAGGGAGAGGTATAAGCCCTACTTATAGTAGAGCTTCTTATACTTCTAGCTATAAGAACCTCTTAGGAAAGACCTCTTTAGTTAAGGAATTATCTCTCATATAATAGCGTTCGTAGCACCTTACTAGAAGGTTAAGGAGTTATCTTATATAGTAGCTTTTTTAGGCTATAAGAGCCTTAGTAGCCTGTTTAGCTCTAATATAATTAGCCCTAGTATAGTGCGTATCTAACCTTATATAAGGGTTGACTTATAAGTAATAGGAATATATAGGGTTCCTATATTATTTTCCTTAACTAGTAGAGGGTATAAGTTCAAATACTTATATAGTATTTCTCAAATTATGCCTGCGAACTAGGTAAATATGTTATAGTCTTTTTGCAAAGGGGCTATAGCGTAACTCCGAACCTAATACTAGGGTAGAGGGGGGGGAGTGGTTAGCTTAATATCTTTAGGGATAATAGGGACTTATAGGTTATTATCTCTAGCTAGGTTAAGGTCTCTAGGGGTATTAGAATTACTATAAAAAGGTCTTATAGTAATAGAGGGGAAATCTTAGGGGCTATAAGGTGACTAAATAATAACTATTTCACTTAAGATAATAATTAATTAATATAGATCTTATTATTTATCCTACTCTTAGTATACCCTAACTTATAATTATAATAGGAGGTAGATAATATCGTTAGTATTAGGGCTATTACATTTAGCGAGGGTATCTATAACCTTATATTTAGAGTAATCCTTTTATAAATCCTCTGTTATAATATTAATTACTTTAGCTCTAGTAGTAATATTAAGAGAGGGGGTAGCGTTATTATTAATCTATAGGTATATATTAAAAATAAGTAAGGTAGACATCACTATATAGTAGCGTATAGTTACTATTACATAGCACCTATTACCTATAAATAGCACTAGTAGAATAGAATATAAGAGACTAAGACTTTTATACTAAGATAACTTATACCTATATTTATCACTACTTACTACCTTATTATTTCTATTTACTACTATTTTACTAAACCTCTCGTTACCCTCTTAGTATAGCTATAAGTATACTAAGGAGATAGCTATATCTAGTAGTATAACCCTTTGTTTTTTTTCTTTTTTTAAATTCTCTACTCCCTCGAAGCTTTTTACTCCCTCTAGGCTTTCTATTTTAATTATTGTATAGTAGGAGGCTTAAAGAAGTATATATAGTAAGTAAACTAGAGTAAGGACTTAGGCTTAGAGGATTCTATTACTATAAACTAGCTAGCTTTAATTATAGCGTTACTATTTCTAATTGCTTACTTTACTAAGGCGTAGTATAATAAACCCTACTATATCGCGGTTTTCTAATATTAATTTCTAGATAATAAGGTTATCTATACCCTTAGCTAGGCGTCTTTTATAATATAATAGCTTTAGAAAGTATATATTAGGGTACTAGCTAAACTTAGTAATACCTAAAATTCTCCCCTAATAATAGCTAGCTTAAGGATACTCTTAATATTAATAGATAGACCATAGATATATATAACCTTTAGGAGACTATTAATAGCATTACTAAAGTACTTATTTACTACTATAAGTAACCTATTCTTAATAGCGCGTTAAGCGATATTAGCCCTGAAGAGGTCTAGATATGTAATAATAGATAGACTATCTTTACTAGTATATAGCTATAAACTACGCCTCCTCTATTAATATAGCTCCTATAGGAACTAGGAGCGCTAGTTAAGCTAGGACCTTATATACTCTTCGGGGTATTATTAAAACCCCTAATTATAAGTTAGTAGCTTATATTATTATTATATCTTACTAACCCCTTATATTCCCCTCTAGCTAATAATTATAACAGTCCTATAGGGAATATTACTTATATAATAGCCCCCCTAGGCTTAGGAGTAGCGAGACCTAATTCCGCCCTACTAATCTACTAATTATAAAGCGACCCTAGTTATAGTTTATTAATATTAGGCGTTTCCTAATAGCTATAAGGAGCTATAACCTTATAGTATAGTAATAATAGTATTACTAAAGCCCTCTAAGGTATAATAAACCTCCTAAGGAATATTCTTAGCTTAGTAGTAGCGTAGGGCCTCTCTACCCCCCTACTAACTATACTTATGGTCTTATTACCTTAGGGTATATAGAACTATAGTATATTCTAGCTAGACGCCCCTACTTTATAATATAGTAAGGAGCCTATTTTTTATAACTACGTAGTTGTATATTACTATAAGGTAGACCTCTAGCTTACCTAGCTTATTATTTTAGCTAAGTTTCCCTATTACTATATAGCTATTACCTTCTAATAGGAGACTCTTCTCTAGGGCTCTACCCTATTCTAGTAGATATACCTCCTTACTAATACTAAAAAGCGCTACTACTAGGCTTATAGCTTTCATATATTATATAATACTATTTAATAGAAGTTTATACTTATCATTACTAATGCCTAGGCCTAGCTCTAGGAGTATAGATTTATTATAAACTAGATAAATGGTAATAATAATATTAAGCTCTATACCTAGGAAGTCTTTAAGTATATAAAGGTATATAGATTAATTACCCCCTATTAGTTACTTATATTTTTCTACTAGTCTCTTAACTTAGAACTCTAGCGCTTTCTCTATAAGCCTAATATAGTAAATACTA
This sequence comes from Colletotrichum sansevieriae, assembly GCA_026260285.1. NCBI lineage: Eukaryota > Fungi > Ascomycota > Sordariomycetes > Glomerellales > Glomerellaceae > Colletotrichum > Colletotrichum sansevieriae. The sequence goes on from JAOQIF010000467.1 coordinate 30,173, forward strand.
TACATATATACCTCTCCCTTATAGATAAGAAACGCTATATGATCTATTATATTAATACCTTATTCCCTCTAGGGGTAATAGCTTACCGTACCTATCGCCTAGGTGACTAGGATAAATCTATATACTAGGGCTACTAATAACTATTCTAGGACTTATAATAGTAGGACTAGTAGCCTCCTTAAAATAAGGATTATAGGGTTTCTTACCCTAAACGCTCTTATAACTATAGGGATGCCTCCCCTTATTATAGCTATAAGTTTACTACTAACTACCCTAGCCTAGGTAAGTATTATAATACTTATAAGCCCTAGAACTACTTATATTACTTTACTTACTTATAGAGGGTAGTGTAATACTATTATAATAATTATATATATTAGGTTTTTAAGGATATTAACCCTAAAACTATTATTAACTATCTAGTTAATAATAGCTATAAGCTTATTAATATCTATAAGTAACCTAACTTATTAGATAACTTTTAGATATAAGTAGGATAGATAGGCGCTAAGAACCCTAGCTTACTAGCACCCCCTAACCTAGCTATAGGGATTAATAACTAACCTACTTAGGACAACCTTATCTAGGAATCTCAGGATACCCTAAACCATAAGGAGGCTTAAAGCTCCCTTTTTATAGGACTTATAACTAGTACTACTATTACTATTCCTAATAGTAGTACTAACGTTACCCTCGAGTTAGGTTAGGTTATTAATACCTCCCCTAAGCTATATAAGAGCACTTACCTCTACTAATAGACTTATCTATACCTCCATATATCTATAGATAATGATAAACTAATAAAGAAAGTTTATATTAATATAAATACTTCTATTACTCTTATCAAGTAGTAGTAGATAAACCGCTTTATTAATAAAGTCTACTTCTACCCTATTAACACATGCTATATAGAGGCTATTAATTCCTCGCTTAAAGTTACTAAAGAGGCTACCTTTTACTTTTACTTCCTAGGTATACTTAGTAGAACCCCTATCTAGGCTTATATTATTATTACTACTAGAGTTATAAACTACCTTAGTATAAATCTACTCCTTAGCACGCCCTTTTATAAGGATTATAGCTTACTTATTAACTTTAATAAGGGAATAATAACGTCCGCTCTATATATAACATAATTACTCATATAACTTATAAGTATATATTACTTACTATTAGGTTAATTAACCTCGCTTAGCTAATAGGTATCCTTCCCAATAACTCCGTTTTCGCTATAGTTTGCTATATTAACCTACTAGCTTCCCTTACCTCTAGTAACTATAACTAAATATAGTATTTCTTATTATAAACTCCGCTCGCTATTAATAGTATTATTATTAATAAGATACTATAGCTACTTCTTTATAAAACTCCTCTCCTATACTACTAGTAATCCCTAAGGGGATATAGGTAGGCACTATTACCCCCTATAATAAAATAGAGAGCGCTAACTTTATAAACTAGGCTAATATAAATACTCTCTTTACTAGCTACTCTAGGGCTCTCTCTACTACAACTAAGGAGATATACTATAGAGCTATATCTTATTACCCCTTAGTAATAGAAGAGAGCTCTATAGAGGTTCCCTCTTATAATATCTCCTAACTAGCTAGTATACATATTATAATATCTATTACTAGTATTAAGATGTATAATACTAATCCTACCTTTACTATCTACTTAAAAGTAGTTTTTAATTATTAAAATATATTATAGAACTATAGTATTATTCTAATACTAAATAAGGAGGATATGTATATTGATTTTATTAATAGATAGTAACGCTAGGCTAAGGCCTCTTATCCCTTTCCCCTAGGGACTAAAGATACTAAGCTGATATATAATAAGTTAGATAGCCTTTATACTAAGAATAAGATATCCTTTATAATAGGATTAGCTCAAATTATATACCCCTTATTTATTATTTAGCGCGTTATCTAGGGAGTTAGGAAGGGCTACCTTATTATTAATCTTCGCCCCCTAAATAAGCTTACTCTCCCTAATATATACCCTCTCCTAGACTTGGATAATATCTTTAACTACTTCTAAGGGAAGGGATAGGTAATAGTACTTAATACTACTAGCTTCTTTTACTAGCTACTTATATATTCTAAGTATTATAATTATATAGCTATTATCTCACTCTATAGTATTAAAGTTTCTAATATTACTCTAATAGGGTTTAAAAACTCCCTAGCTTATATATAACGCTTTATAAATAACCTATTTTATAACTACTGTAATATTATCTAAGTGTCACGAACAGCGAATAGGCGAAGGTTAGCATACTTTAATTGCGCTATATTAAGTCGATTCTATGTTAAAGAAGGGAAAAGTCTATCTATAGGCTAGCGTAGCCCTAGAAGGCTAAAGGCTCGCCTAGAGATTATATAACTTAGTAGTTATATAACCATAAGTTAAGGTAGGTCTAACCTAGCGCTATAATACTTACCTAGAGATCATATGACTTAGTAGTTATATAACCCTAAATTCAGGTAGATCTAACCTAGCGCTATCATATCACCCCCCCCCCCCCCTTTATTAGTATTACTATCTATAGCAATTAGCTACTATATATATAATTATTCCCTAAATAGCACTCCTGCTTCTAATAGTCACGCTAGGGTATTATTATTATCGATAGTAGTAGGGTCCTTATCTTAGGTAGTAACTAAAAGCTAAGCTAAAAGGTATTTTATTAGTCCTATAATAGCTAGGTTAGTAGTATAGAATCCTATAGTGCTACTAGGGCGTGCTTAAAGCTCTTAGTATTATACTAGGTAGGGTTATAGTTATAGACTTTCTATTTAGTATAATATTATAGCTATCCTTAATATAACTAGCTAGTAGTTATCTATATAACCTTATATTCTAGCATATTATTAAATTTGATAGTAGGTAGTAGGGCTTTAAATTAACCTAGTAGACGGTTCTAGTAGCTTTCTAAAGCTTGCTAGAGTAGAATACTAAGTAATAGTTATATTCTTTTAGTAAATCTAGTATTTATATTCCCCTAGGGCTATTAGCTTTAAATAGCTATAATCTATCCTATAGTATAGATAGTTTTAAAGAGTTCTCCTAGCGCTATCTATCTATTAATATATAGATAGAGTCTCCTATAGCTAAATTATTAGGCTAGTAGTAATAGTTAGCTATATAAGCATAGTAGTATTAAGCTATAGCTATATTCCTTTTAGTAATATCCTATATATTATAGAGATTTTATATAAGCTACTAGGTATTGCCCTAGTTAATGTTTCCTTTATTATTAAGAACCTCTATATATATTAATCCTAGTTAAAACTTATCTATAGTAGATATCCGTATTTAATCTTACATAATATAAGCCCTATAGTCTTATTTAGTAATACTACTTAAGCAAAGTCCACAGTAAGGAGTACTTTGCTCTAGTTATCTTAGAACTAGTTTATCTAGGGGTAGAGAGGTATTAAGTTAGATACTAGTTAAAGATCGCTATCTATCTATTAGTTTCTATATAGCTAGCTATACTTAGCTATATAGTTATACTATATATCTTATAAAGTTTACACTAGAAGTTAGAAGTAAACTAAGGGTCTTTATTAGATATAATTATGATAGGGAAATCTATATACTAGAAGATATAGGTATAATATAGCTAGGTGAGATCCCTTGCTATAATAATCTTATAAGAGAAGGGAGACTATTTTCTTTAATAAGTAGTATATTACTATAAATATATTCTTATACCTATAGTGGTTAGATACGTATAATATAAAGTCTATTATAATATATTCCTAGGGGTAGTCTAGTATTAGCAAGGATCTTAACTCGCCTAGGGGCTTATTTCTTAGCTTCTAAGCCTAGTAGTAGGTATAGTAGTTATAAATATATTATTTGATATTAGTACTTAGCTAGGGCTAAAAGTAGCGCTCCTTTAGAAGCTTAATAGTCTTGTTCTAACCTAGGTATATTATAAGCTTTTAGGTATAAGCCTTATAGATTAATTTTATATATAGGTCCTCCTCCGTAGGTACCATAAGCTTCCTATCTATTATTAAGAGCCTATCCCATATTCTCTAGCACTCCTTTTTAGTAATAGCAAGTATTTTTAGCGCCTTAAATAATAGTATATTAGGCTTATAGTTAAGCTAGAGGATCTATTTAACTAAGAGGTATCCCTTTAGCTTATCTTCTAGTTTAAGTATATTAATAGCTACTATAAGGTAGCTTATGGCGCCCTTTAGTAGCTAGTATAGCTTATTTACTACCTCTAGGGATAGGTAAGTAGGTAGAAGTAATACCTAGGTATAATCTAACTTATAGATAGCTTATTAGGTTTAAAAGTCTTTATTTTTTATAAGAAAGTATTCGCTAATATATTTTTATATCCTAGGTAATATTAGATATAGAAGTTAAATCTAGCTAAGATACCTAACTAATAGGCTTAGTAGACATTCAGAAGCTATTTAGTTACAAAATAGAGTAGTAATTAGTAGTTTATAATAATCTTAAAATATTAGGGAACTACTAAGAGCTTAGCTCTCTATTCCTCTAATATGAGAATAATTACTATTATCTTATAGTTATAAATAGGGTAGTTTATCTTAGTTAGTAGTATAAGTTTTGAGAAATAAGCTACTAGGTGCTATAGACTATTATTAGTTTATTATTAGAGGAGGGTAGTAATATAGATAGATTTAGAGGTATCTATCTTAACTTAGGTTAGTAGCTTAGGCTTCTAGTAGTATAAGATAGGGGTTAATATTAGGTCCTTTAGTATTATAAATCATACTATATAGTTATTATTAAAGTTAAATTAGACGCTTTTAGCTATAAGCTTAGTAAGTAGGTAAGTGATCTTTCTGTACTCCTTAATAAATTATTAATAGAAGTTATAGAACCCTAGGAAGGACTAGATATTATATATTATAGTTAGTAGTTACTATTCTTTTATTACAAAGACTTTCTCAGGGTTAGGGCTAATCCCTTTAGTAGTAATAATAAACCCTAGGTAGCGTATTATAGTTATACTAAATTCTTACTTCTTAATATTAGCCTAAAGCCCTGCTTAGTATAGCTAGTTAAGGACCTTCTTAATATAGTCCTTATCCTAAAGGGGGTCCTCTAGGTATATTAGGATATTATCTATATATACTATATAGAAATCATTTAGGTATTCTATAAGGGTGTTATTTATATACTATTAATATATAGCTAGCTTATTATAGAGCCCGAAGGATAGAACTTTATACTTATAAGAGCTATATTAAGTGTGGAATATTATTGAGTCTTCTAAGTTAGAGTGGATGCGGATTTAATAGAATGCTTAGTAGATATTAATCTTTATAAATACCTTAGCTTAGCTAATTTAGCTTAATATCTTATTAATTAGAGGTAAGGGTGCTAGTCCTTCTTAGTGAATTTGTTTAGCCTTTAGAAGCTAATATAGAACTATAGGTAGCTATTACTTAGCTTTTTAAATAAATAATATAGGGGATATAAATAAGGTAGTACCTAGTATTATAAAGTCTTTTTTTAAGTTCTTAAGGAGGTATCATTAGATAGCCTCAAGTTCTAGTAGTAATTACTTATATAATAAGTAGAAGGTTAAATACTCCTTTATACTTAGCTCTAGTTTAAGTTAGTAGTTATAAGGGTAGTAAAGAGGTAATATATTACTAGTAGTTTTATTAAGGTAATCTCTCTAGTTCTCGAGGTATAAGGGGAGTCTCTTATTAATTAGGCGTTAGTTCTTAGCTTTATTAACCTCTAGGGGGCTTATACCTTTCTCTAATACTTCCTATTTATTAGTAAGTATTAGGTTAAGCTTATATAATAATATAGGGCTTAATTTAATATTAGCATACTTTAGGTCTTTTTCAAACCCTATAGTACTAATAAATACTATATTAAGATCTTTTTTTGATTATTAGGCTTTAGGGGTAAGGGTTGTAGGCTTCTAGTATAGCGCTTACTAGGTCTAGTTAACTATTAATACGCCCTTTAATACTATATCTATCTTGTATAAGTTATTATTATATCCTAAGTCCTTAGGTATATAGCCTTACTATAGGATCTCTATAGAGGTCTTTATCTTACTTTCTATAGCCGTTTAAGTATAATATAGCTATTCCATAGCTTTAAATATAGCTTAATAGCATTCTATATTAAGTTAATACTTAATATTAATTTTAGTAGGTTAGAGGAGGTCTTTAGCGTTTTATATAATTATTCTAAGGAGGTCTCAGGCTATAGGGGTATTACTAGGCTAATATAAGCGCTAATAGCATATATCTATAGTAATATTATAGTAATTAAACTATAAATAGCTAAGAACAAGGTTATACCTCCCTATATTAAGTTAGAAGAGGGGTATTTATATTAATTCTTAGTAGTCTATTTATATATAGGTAGTCTATACCTTAGTTATAGTATCTAGTAGCTCTATATTAAATCTAGTAGCTAGGATAGGGTATTATAACTTATTATACTTAGTATAGTAATAATCCCTTAATAAGGGGGTTATATAGGTATTTATAAAAGCATAGCTATTTGCTCTAGTATTAAAAAGGGCTCTAAGGCGAATACTATATCTATTATAAATTAGAACTAACTCTTTCTCTAATAGTGTATTACTAATTAGTTATTATAGGGTAATAGATATCATTATTAATTACTAATCTCTTTAGTCCTCCCCTAGTAGGGAGTCTATTTTCACTAGGGGCTCTGGTTTTCTACTAGCTCTAGGTTACTACTAATAGCCTTAGTAAGCTTGGTAATACTTATAGTAGCTCTAGCCCTCTTATAGGAGTAATCTTATAAGGTATAGCTAGTATTACTATAGATAAAATAAGCACCCTAGTTATAGAGCTTCTTATATAGATTTAATCCTAGTTCATATAAGCTTATATATAGGGGTTTCCTCTACTAGAAGGTTTAGCGCGGGCTACTAGGGTAGAGCTTCGTATAGTAGTTTAGTTAGCTAGGTAGTTATTAGAGGGTGCTATAATATAAGCTATAATATAGACCTAAGTAGAATAATCCTAGAAGTTAAGGGTGCTATTTATATAATAAATAGAATACTAGTTCTAAAGAGAGGTAGGTAGCTTCTTATAGAACTTCTAGCGCTATTAAGACTCTAGGAGCTTAGCTTTATAAGTAAGTTTAATAAATATAGCCTATTTAATCTAGATATTCTTAAATAAAATAATAAGGGTATTAAGCTTTATTTAGGCTTTATTATACTAAACTAGGTTAATAAAGATACCTTTTAGCTTATTAATAAGCCTTTCTATTATAAGATTTAAAGCAGGTTACCTAAGGGGAGAGGGGGTAAGATATTATAAGTAGTTCCTCTAAAGCATAAGAGCATATACTTAAAGCATTAGGACTTATTATAATACTTTTTACTATTAAAGCATATTTTAATATAAAAAAGCTAGGTATTAAACTTTAAATGCTTAGGATTAGTACTCTTAGTACTTATAAAGATAGGGACCTCAGGTATCTTAATAGTCTAGGTATTATTATTACTAATAGTTAATAAGGGTAAGCTAGAGCAGACCTAACTCTTAAGGTATAATATTTAGTTAAGGGTTACCTATAGCGCTATATTATAGTTATTAGACGGAGGGTTTACTAGGGGAGGGGTAGTAGTTATATTATATTTAAAATACTAGAGCAAGGTTTTATTAATATCCCTTACTTTACCTCTCTCCTCTATTATAATAGTAGTATTATATTAAGCCTAGTTATATTCTTCTTAGTAGCGCTTAAGTATAGTAAACTATTTAGTATTATTACTAGTAATATAGGTATTATCTAAATACTCCTAGAGCGCCTAATTCTTATATTCTAAATAGAGGGTAGTATTATAAAACATATAGGGGTTATTACATATAGTAATATATCCTAAATAACAGGCTTAGGACTTAGTACCTTAAGCTACTCTCTTTATAAGCTAGTCTTAGATCTAAGTAAGAGTTAAATTAGAGTTATTCTAGAATAATTATATTATATTATTAAAAGTAAGAGTAATCTTCTAGCTTTTACTTAAGTAATTATAATTAAGAAGGAGAAAGTTAGGAAATTTCTATAGTTTAGTAATAACGCTCTAGGCTAGGCTCTCGGGCTTATTTATATTAAGATCTATAAATAGGCCTTTAATAGGCTGCTCTTATATAGGCTTATTTAGGTTAAAGACCTTTAGGTCCTTATATAAAGGAGTATTATAATTAGGTAATATAGTATGGTAGTATTTAAAAGGCCTTAATATAAGGCTCTAAGAGCCTTCTAGTATTAAGTATAAGTATTATTATAGCCTTATAACTATAACTAGCTAGTTAGGTCTTATTTAGTATATTATTATAAGGTAGAGGGGGGGTATTAATTAAATTTAGATTAGTTAGAGTATAGATTAGTTAGCTTAGTACTTACTTAGGTATTATACTTATATTAGTTAATTAATAGGGTAGGGTAATAATAGTTAATTAAGATATTATACTTCTATTTCTAGAGAATTAATAGATAAATATAGCATAGTACTATAAATAGCAAATAAGTAAAGGTTAATATATTTTAATTATACTATATTAAGTAGATTCTATATTAAAGAAGGGAAAAGTCTATCTATAGGCTAGTATAGCCTCAGAAGGCTAAAGGCTCGCCTAGAGATTATATAACTTAGTAGTTATATAACCCTAAGTTAAGATACGTCTAACCTAGCGCTATGATACTTGCCTAGAGATCACATGACTCAGCGGTCACGTGACCCCAAATTCGGGTAGATCTAACCCAGCGCCGTGACATATATATAAGCTGGAAATAGATAAATATAAGCCCCTAATTCTTTATAATATATTACCTATTACTAGGGATTAGTAGCTCCTTCTTAGAGAACTTATATATCTAAGTTATAAGGTAATTAAGAGTATTATAACCTAGTATAGCTTTGAAGGTACTTATAGAAGGGATGGGGTAGGTTTATAATAAAGTTAATAGTTATTATATGATAGGGATAGGGTACTATAGGGATAGGCTATAGAGTGCCTAGAGGGGGTTTTTAATTAACCCTATTATCCTAGTAACTAGGGTAATAGTAGATATATATATAGTAAGCTTTTACCTTATTTTAAAACTATATCCCTACTAATTTATAAAGTATATATTTAATACCAAAATAATACTTATTATATATATAAGTTAGAGTATATTAGATATAATAGCGCGGGGAATATAAAGCATCTCGATATTATTAGAGTTAATATAAAAAAGCAGACTATTATAAAGGATCTATAGTTATACTTAAAAACGCTAAGGGTAATAACCTTTAGCTATAGCGTAGCGTTCCTCCTTAAGAGTAGCATGGGGTATAACTATCTAATAGTACTTAGCGTTATTATTAGTAATACTATAGAGAATAGCGCTATACTAGCTATTATTAATATAGTATTTTCTATTCTAAGTAGAAAATTCTTCATTAAGATAGATAATAATCTCTATAATAAGTCCTATAGTCTTAGCGCTAGTAAACCTAGCGAAGTTAGGCAAGATATAACTAGTTATATACTTAGTAATTTATGATTAATATCTATAAGTTTATTAAACTTAGGGAAAATTAAGGCCTAGCTAGATTATTAGAGGAGTAGTAGCTAGGAGAGGGTACTAGAAATAATATTTAGTTTCCCTAGTATATAAATAACCTAGAAGTAGAACTAAGAAAGGTAATTAGCTATATTAATAAGCTTTAAGTTTACCTTTATAAGGTTAAGTATATAGAGGGAGGTATATATAAAGATACTATATATAGTTATGTAATTAATAAGAATATTAATAGGTTAGTAATTAAACTAAACGAGCTTATAGAGCTTCTAAATAGCTTATATAATACTAACTACTTCCGCCTAAATAGCCTAGAATTACTACCTAGTAGGTATAATAACCTAGGAGAGGAAGAAAATAAGATATGCATTAGTTATTTAGAGAGTAATAAGGTAAACCTTACTACTATTAAGCTTATCCTCTAGCTAGAAGACTATGTAAAGGTATTGAGGGGCTAAGAGCCACGGTCAGGTCAAACTAATAGCAGAAGCACCCAAAAGGTAGGATTAGTATTATTATGCTACTTTTGCTTGCTTCTTCTAAGATCCTTTATTTCTAGCCTTTAGTAAGTATTTGCTAAGTTTTCGCTATAAGGGTTCTATGCCCTAGACCTATAGGCCTCTCTATCCTTTCAGCCTATGCTAGCCGAGGCGTCTCCAGCTTCTCCGGTCTGGGTATCCAGTCCCTTATAGACTATTACTCTAAACCCGCTCTTATATATATCTAGCCTAATAAAGAGCTTCTTATAGGGTTATAATAATACCTAGCTACTTAGTAATAGAGGTTCTCCTGTAGGGCGTTCTATAACTTAATTTCCTCCTCTATAGGCTTAAAAATAACCTTAGAAAAGTAATAAGCCTAAGTCTACTTAACTATACCTTATAGTAGCTTATCTTTATTATAAAGAAGGGTAGAGAATGCTATCTTATAGTACTTAAGAGGTATTATAATAATATTAAATTATAATATATTGTAGCGGAGCTAACCTGCTATATTAAGATATCTCTTAAGGTTATAAGGTTACTTAGAAAGGCGAGCTATTTAAAAGCCTTAATATAGTTATTAGTCTATAAGATGCTAGTAGTATTAATAATATAACTAAGAAGCTAAATAGAGATAAAGCTAGTAAATAACTTCTTAATAGAAATACAAAGGTAGCTAGCTTAAAGAAGCTAGAGGACTATCTTAATATATTAGAGATAATCTTTAGTAATATTACTAAATATTCTAATATTATTAATATACGCCTATATCACAGCGCTAGGCGTGCGTACGTAAGTGCAGCTGCATTCAGAGCCTTTGTTCTGAATATCCTATACCTTTTGCGCGTGACGCAGGGGAAAACGTCTAAAGGGTAGCTACACCCTTAAGCCCAAAGGGCCGGCATATAACATTACATTCAGAACTACCCTAGGGTTACACGTTTAAATCGCGCCTAGCGCGCGTATAGCGGGGCATGCGCGCTATATACTGCGCTTAACATGGGCTCATAGGGTCCCTATAGCGCGTTAGCCTCAGGGACCCTAGGGGTATAGGCTTAAGTACGTATGCGCATAGTGTGGCAGGGCATACCTAGCATCCTAGCTATAAGTAGGCAATTGCGGATAATTATAGTAGTAATAGGGGGGTTGATATCACGGCGCTAGGCGTGCGTACTTAAGTGCAGCTATATTCAGAGCCTTTGTTCTGAATGTCCTGTACCTTTTGCGCGTGGCGCAGGGGAAAACGTCTGAAGGGTAGCTGCACCCTTAAGCCCGAAGGGCCCGCACGTGATATATAACTAGGGTATCCCTATATATATTATTAGTAATTATAACCTAAAGTTTATCTCTAGGGTATAGAAACCTATCTTCTCTACTCTGAAGGTTAATCTCCTCCTTTTTACTATATACTACTCCTAAACTAATAGATAGAGCGAGCAAACTAACTGGATTATTAAAATCACTCTCTAATACTATATATAAGTAGACTTAAATACCCCCTAGGTTAAGATTATTTCCTCCCTCTAATATAGCCTTAATAATACCTTATTAGTACTTATTAGCTAGTCCCTAAATAAGGTTATACTAACCTTCTATCCTAAGGCTATTCTTAATATAGTAATTAATAAGTCTGCCCTTATAGAAGCTATTAATATACTTAGGTATTTCTATTAGGAGGAGGTAGCTAGCTTTATTAATACTACTAATAAGATTTACTACTAGTATTATAACTATTACTAAATAGATATCAAATTTAATATTAGTAATCTAGTCTAGGTTTATCTTAGTAAGGGCTACTATCTCCCTAGCTACCTAAAGTATAAGTAGTTAGCTACCTAGGCGGGACCTGTCTATATCCTTACTAAAGTAAACCTTACTACTTACTAGCTTAATCTCCTTATAGTATAGAGGATCTACCTAGTCCTTAATATAATATAGCTTTATTACCTAGCTAAGAGGCTAGATCTATATTATTAAATACTGACACCCCTATAGCTTATTATTATTATTAGTTATAATAAATATAAGGTAGATCGCTTTATTCATTAATAGATTACTTAGTATAAGTATAATCCAATTATCTACTACCTTATTAAGTAGAAGGGTTACTTTATAGCTAAGAATATCTGGGAGCTATATAAAAGCCTACTTATTTATATTAGTATTATAGTTAAAAATGTTAAGGAGATAATATCTCTCTATACTAATAAAGAGTAGGGATACTAATACTATACCTAGCTTATTATAAGGCCTCTTTAAATATTATAATTACCTTCTTTAATACTATATATAATCTTATTATTTACTATTACTCTAGAATAGTTCTCTTTTATAAGAGTAAGAGAATACTGTACTAGTCTTCATTAACTATTAAGGTATTATATTCCTATACCTTCCTATAGTAAGATTATTCTTTATAATAATATGCTTATAACCTATATAATAGATATATATTACTATATTAGCTTTACTTTACGTTTCACTTATTTTTTAGCTAACCTTTTATTTTAAGCCTAGCGCTTTCTACCTACTTATATATGTATTAACTCTTATTTCTTTAACCTCCTAACTTACTTATAATTTCTAACTTTTATATTATACTTATAACTTTATATATAATACTAATCTTTCATCTTTTTAGCTTTTTTATTCTTCTCTTTCTACTTATTCTTCTTTATTACTCCCTTACTATTTTTCTTATTATTATAATATCTAACTAGCGCTCCTCCAATACCCCTACTAGTATTAATAATACTCCCTAGCCTAGCGTTATTATTCCCTACCTCTAGAGTAATATTCCCCTCTTAGAAGGCGATTCCTTTAATTTTAATAACCTAGTTTCTAGTAGCTATATAGATATTAATAGCGCTATAGATACTAGCTACTACCCTATAAACCCTCTTATTAGCCTTATAAATACTCTTACTAGCCCCGCTCCTACTACTTCTATTAATTAGAAACTCTAATAGCTTAATATTACTAACTCTAAGGGGGAGCGTATTCTTAATATTACTAATAATAATAATAAGGAGGATAATAATAAGGAGGTTATAAGGGATTAGGATTACAGCGCCGAGCCGGCGCCGAGCCAGCGCCAGGCCTCTGGCGAAGTTTAACCGCATTAGTCAGCTAAGCCGAGCCGAGCCCTAAAAAAGGCTCCGCGCGCATAAGTAGCTAGAAGGGCTAACTTATCTTCTATAATATAACTAACCCCTATATTACTACTACTCTTTCCTTCCCTAGCCTAGCCTTTTATAAGCTATAACCTTATAATTAGATACGTTCTACCTAATTATATAAGTAGCTAGCTCTAGAATAAGTAGTAGTATGAGATCAGGCCTCTACTAAGGCGTTGCTAGCGCCTCCACGCTTGATAAGCTAAGTGAAAATTTTGCTTCTAAAACTATAGGCCCTAATATAGCCCTTATTACTAAACTTATTATAACTATTTAGCGCTAAGCTAACTAGAATAACGCGCTTATTCAGGCCCTATCTGCATGCCCTATACTAGTTTCTAAGATCTAAGCCTATAAATATAAATACCCTCTAGCATACCCTTATAGAACCCTCGCTAAAGATGATATGCTAGCCTAAACCTATAATTAGCTAATAGCAATAGAAGATAGCAATACCCTCTAGCCTAGAGCCTCTAAGCTATAAAAGATCTAGTAGGTACTTATAAGGGTAACTTCTAAGCTATAGATATAATAACGCTATTACTATACTAGCTTTATTAATCTAATATAAGCTAACTTCTCTATATTTATCTACTAAGAATATATTAACCCCGGACTATAGGAGTGCTAGCTATATAGCCTTCTTAATAGCCTTTAATAAGAACCTAGCTAATAGCTTCTCTAGTTTTTTACTAAGTAGTTAGTAGTTTACTAAGCCCTTAGAACCCTAGACTTTAAAGAGTCCTAGGCTTAAGCTCTTACCTTTTACTTCTAGCTTTTACCCTAGCTTTAGCAGGGCCCTAAATACTAGAAATTTAATATATAGTAGCTACGCGCTATAGCTACTACTATAGAGCAGCTATAGGATATATACCTAGAGCAGCTCGCGGAGCCCTTAGTAAGAATAGCTACTAACGAGCTAGCCCTAAAGGTAGCTCGTTTTAACTATAGCAGCCCCGATGCCCTAGGTAGCGCTTACCTAAAGTATAGCAAGCTAGGTTATTATAAGGCTAACTACTAGGCTAATCTATAGTATAAAGAGTGCTATAAGAGGGGCTACCCTACTAATTAGTACTATTCCTGCTAGTAGGTTGCTAGGCCCTCAGCAGGCCCGGGCAGCTCCTATATAAGTATTAAAGCTATTATAACTATCCCTACTAGGAGAGGTATATAGATCGCAGAGGATAGCGTTTTTAAGCTATATATATTAGAAGACGAATAGACTACTACTACTAAGCCCTTAGGTATTAGCAGGTAAAGCCTACTAGTATATAGGTAAAAGACCTAAAGCTAGGCAGAAGCTAATAGCTTATAGGTGCAAGACCTGAGGCTATATAGAAGAGGCTAGCCCGCTAGCGCGTAGGTATAAGACCTAAAGCTATGTAGAAGCTAATAGCGTATAGGTATAAGACCTGAGGCTATATAGAAGAAACTAGCCTGCTAGCGCGTAGGTATAAGACCTAAAGCTATATAGAAGATAATAGACTGCTAAGTGCCTAGGGGGCCTCTAGCGAAGCTAATAGCGCGTAGGTATAAGACCTAAGGCTATATAGAAGCTAGCCCGCTAGCGCGTAGGTATAAGACCTGAAGCCGCGCAGAAGATAATAGACTGCTAAGTGCCTAGGGGGCCTCTAGCGAAGCTGATAGCACGTAGGTATAAGACCCGAGGCTATATAGAAGCCAGCCTGCTAGCGTATAAGTATAAGACCTGAAGCTGCGCAGAAGATAATAATAGAGCTGCTGAGCATCTAGGGGGCCTCTAGCGAAGCTATAGTAACTAGGTGAAAGACCCGAAGGCCTAGATATAACTAATTATAAGCGCTATAGAGGGTTTAAATCCCCGCGCAAGCAGGAGTTTTATGGATTATTAGACTTAGAGACTAAGCCCTCTAGAGGGGGGGTAATTATAAGGGATTAGGATTATAGCGCCGAGCTAGCGCTAAACTAGCGCTAGGCCTCTGCTAAAGTTTAACTATATTAGTTAGCCGAGCTAAGCTAAGCCCTAAAAAGGGCTCTGCGCGCATAAGTAGCTAGAAGGGCTAACTTATCTTCTATAATACAACCAACCCCTACGTTACTACTGCTCTTTCCTTCCCTGGCCCGGCCTTTTGTAGGCTATAACCTCATAGAGGTTAAGGTTAGTAAAAATAATATTATAGCTATTAATACCTAGCTAAACGTTCCTAAGTACTACGCTAAGGGCCTTATTACCTACTATATTACTAAGCTTATTACTTATAACCTCTTTAATTACTTTCCTAACTCTACCCTCTAAGCTAAGGTTAATACTTACCTCGCTAAGCTTTTTAATAGCTACCTTATTATTACTAATATCTCTTCTAACCCTATAGTTTGCTATATCTAGAGCACTTATAAATATTTTATAATAGTAATATAGAATAGTAATACTTTTACTTACCTTCTCCCCTCTTATATAGCTATCCTCGCTATTTATATTTCCTACTACCCTAGTACCTTTAATACTAAGATCGCTAGCGCTCTTATTATTGTTAACTATATAGACCTTATATCTCCTCTTATTATTATTAGCCTCTAGAATATTTATACTATTAATAACGCTATACGCGCTACTACTACTAAAGCTTATTATAATATTACTATTATTACTAAGACTATTATTACTACTAATAAGCATATTAATAACCTAACTACTAGCCTTTATAACTAGCTTATTCCCTATATCTCTATTCTTAAAACTAAGGTTAAGCCTCTTAGTAATATAAGGTAGGGTAATATTACTAACTACCTTACTAATATTAAGAATAGTATAGTTACTAAATAAGTCCTAGGTAATAAGATTACCTAGGGTATTATAGAATTTAGCTATGATATAGAAGCCCTTTATACGAAGGTTATTCCCCTTTACGCCTTTATTAGTAATTATAGCCCTGCTTCCGTTTCCCTTATTGTAAGCTATACTAACCCCTAGAAGACTATACCTAATAAGAAGTATAAGTTAGATAACGTTAGCGATATTTTTAAATAAGGAACCTGCAATATAGGGAATACTCACGGGGGAATAGAATTATTTACTACTAAGATAGTAGCGTTTACTATTTAGGGGTAGATATTACTATATAATAATATATAGTTACTATTATATAGCATCTATTACCTATAAGTAATACTAGTAGAATAGAATATAAAAGACTAAGACTTTTATACTAAGATAACTTATACCAATATTTATTACTATTTTGCTAAGCCTCTCGTTACCCTCATAGTATAGCTATAGGTATACTAAGGAGATAGCTATAGTAGATATAAAGCCATTGAAGCTAGTAATTTTATTAATAGACTTAATTACTATTTAGAGAGCGAGAGAGGGCTTAATATAGGAGACTTCCTACTAAATACTAATATAAATATAATATAGGGGGCTATAATACCTCTCTATTTTACTAATATAGTTGTAGGCTTTAATAGGGATAACTTTAACTATAATTACTATTAATTTAGCATTATTTTTAAACGCTTCTATTGAAAGGATTGATTTAATATCTATAATAATATAATTAGATAGTTTCTAATAGATATAAATCTAATAGAAGTAGAGGGTTTCTTAGGTAGTCTTTGTGGAGAGATTAGAGAGAAAGTAAGTAATATTAAAGCTAGTAGTAGTATTAATAATATGTAGGGTTATTTTACCTTTAAGATAGATAATATTATAAATAGTCTTATAATTAGATAAGTAGTTATCCTAGAGAGAGACTTTAAACCTCTAAGGGGCTTTTAAATTTAATTAATAATATTAATAGACTTTAGATAACTACTAAATTGCTACTATTTAAATAGGGTAACTAGCGCGCTAGAGGAAAGTAGCTAGCTTAGTAGAGAGATAATTAAATTATTAATAAAGATATTATAGTTTAATATCTATTAAATAGCTAGTCTAAGTAAGAAATCTCCTCTTTATTAAGAAGAAGCTAAGTATAGGCCTATTTATATATAACTAGAGTAGTAATATTACCTTGAAATAAGTACTTATAGAGGTTATTAAAGTAAAGACTTATTTAATTTATATTACTTAAGTAAAGGAAGAAAGAAATATTAGAAGGTATTATATAGAAGATAATACTACTAAATATAATCTTAATTATAATAATACTAAGTAAATCCTTACAGGGATTATCTCTAAAGTATACGCTTACTTAGCTAGTATTTACCCTATTAATTACTATTAATAAATAAATCTATGATAAGGTAATAACTTATTATTAGCTACTAGTGGAGACTCTAGTAATACCTAAATCTAGTATATTACCCCAGAAAGCTTCCTTCGAGTACTTATTATTAGGTATAAATAACTTTTATAAAGTAGAAGCTTTAAGTAGAATAAGCTAAGTAGGTAGGAGAATAAGCTTAGGGTTAATCGCTAACTTAATACCTATAACTATAGAAAACGTAGCTTAATTTAGTAGTAAACTAACTAATTTATTATTATTAATTATAAATATACTACTAATAATAAATATAGTAAACTTATAAGAGGATGAGGGCTAGGATTAATTATATTAGTAATTCTAAAGGTAATACCTAGCCTTACTATTATTGTTAGTATTACTTACTAGGGTTTCTTAATCCTTATTATTACCTTTCAAATTAATAGAGAAACTATTAAGCTCTTTTTTAATATATTTTAAGAGTACTTAGACTTAAACTTTGTAAGAGTATGGCTAAAGGCCTAAACCAGGAAAGGCTAGAATATTAAAACGTAGGTATCCGTTGTTATATTAAACTATTGCTTAACCTTCTAAGTCTGCAGCTTATGGAGTTCTCTCTAAGGTATATTTATCTGCTCCTGACTTGCTGACGTTTTGCTAATAGCGTAGCTCTATATCCTATACCTGCTATTGTTCCTTATAATTACCCCCCCTTCTAAAGCCTTGGTCCCTAAGGCGTACTAGTAGGGTAATATAGCTCTATATTGCTAACTATAGGGTAATAATTTAGTGTCTTTATGATATTATTTGCTATTACTCCTTCCCGCGCTAGATTTAGGCTGCTATAGCGAATAATATGTTTTGTTTTCTAGCGCTTTATATATTTTTGAATTCAAGTATTGCTATTATTTTTTAATTAGTTGCTAATAGTTATGCGACCGTTTAGTAGTATATAGTTAGTAATTACTTAGCCTTATTACCTAGCAATACTAATTATAAAAGGGCGTCTTCTTTTTAAGGTCTCTAACCTAGCTGAAGTTTTCCCTCTTTGTAATCCTTTTTTAACCTAGTAGCCTCCTTTCTTTTTAGCACTTATTTTATAAGCTTTTGCTATAATTAATAATTTCTTTCTATTTCTTCTCTTTTTGACTTATCTTCTTCTGTAGCTTTTCGCTAATAGCTCTCTATTATATCTTATATTATATATATAGGTATAATACTTGCTAAATACCTATATAATCCCGAGATCCTCTCTAGCGACCTCACTAGTAATACTAATAGTAGCTATCCTTGCCTCAGCTATCTCTATAAGATATATTAGGATATTATTAACCTTTGTTATATATATAGCGAGCATATATAGAAGTATATCTATTATAACTTTAATAAGAAAAGATATGCTACTATAAGTCTCTGCCTATTTGCTACCTCGTCGCTAGATGCTAATGCTTAGTAAGTCCCCTAGGAGCTTTAGGGCATAGCCTAGATAACCTAGAATATATTCTATGAAATCTAAATTTAGGAATATGAGAGCATCTTAACCCCTCTTTATTAATATTATATACTCGCTTCTCTTAGTAACTATTTAATAATATAGAAGTATATTACTAAGCTTATTTATAATCCTACTACTAATAGTAGTAGCTATAATATAGAGCAGCTCTAACTCCAGGAGCTTGCTTCTATCTATAAGCACCTCGCCCTTAACGTCTTAGTTTATATAGGCTATTATTTGCTACTCCCTTGCTAATTATATCCTGCTAATAATTAGTTCTAGGTTAGTACCCTTTATAATAGTATTAATATGCTTTAGCGCCTAAACGCTGCCTAGCTGCTATATATTTATAATAATAATCCCGCTATATACCTCTATAATAAGATGAATTATCTAGTTAATAACCCTTTAATAAAACTAGTCCCTAAGCGCCCTTATAAGTATAATATTAACTCCTTTCCTAAATTCAATAAGTTACTATAAGATAATCTCCTTAAGTATGCTTTAAATAATATTCCCTCCTGCTTTATTGCTATTACTAGCGCTCGCCCTATCTCGCGCGCCTCCTACCTCTATATTCCTACTAAGCATAGCTAAGAGGACAGTAATAATTTAGTAAAGAAGGCTAGGAAGGCTAAGAAAGCTAGGGTTATTATTACTATCTCTAATAGTAGCTCTAGTAATAGGTTAGGTAGCGAGGTAGGTAGTAGCTCTAGTAGTAAGTTAGGTAGTAACTCTAGTAGTAAGTCTAGTAGTGAGTTAGTAGGTAGTTAGTCTATAGGTAGTAATAATAGGGATATTAGTAATACTAGCTTAGCAACTAGTTGCTATAGTGCTACTTATAGTTATAGTGGTTAGGGTGCTCGCGCCCGTAGTTATAGTTAGAAATAAATACCTAGTTAGGTTATTAGCTCTCTCTCTTTTCTTTATAGGATAATACCCTCTTTTTGCTATAATAGTAGTAATAATTTGCTATTTAATATAATTAACGTTCTACTTTCTTAATTTAGCTTCTATTCTAAGGTCTCGTGGTTTATAATTAGTAACTTATTACTATAATTCTAGCAACTAGTTATCCTACTTCTTATAAGACCTCTTATGCTATCTATTAAACTTATAAATAGCCTCTTATATATTTGCTAAGTCCTCTATAAGCTCCTATGTATTATATTCTATAGGCTATCCTACCTATTTAACTAGATATTATATATTATTACTAATACCTTGCTATATAATAATCTCTTCTACCTCCTATTCCTCTAGCTTATCCTTAAGCTCTAGGTATATAAATAAACCTTTGCTACCTACTTAGTAGTTATCCTATAGTTCTAGTAAGGTAATAGAGAATATATTATATATCTATTAGTATTATAGTAGTAGATAGACCCTATATGCTTATATACTAACTAGTTCTATAATACCTACCTATATAAACCTAGGTGCTAGTTTCTTATTCTTAAACTAGAAGTTCTTTATTAATAGCCTAATAACCTATCCCTAATAGTAGGTCTAGTCTTTATGCCTCGAGTTATAGTACTTAGCTTATACCTTAGTAGCCTTTTGCTACTATTTCTAGGCCCTCTTGCGGAGTCTTGAAATATATTCGATTTACTCCCTTATGCCTTATACTATAACCCTATTCGCAGGAGCTATATATTCTATATAATGCGGGTAGTAACTATATAAGGCCTCTATTAGCAAGTAGCTAGTAGTGCTATAGTAACTATTATTATATGCGAACTCCGCCTTAGGTAGCTAGACTACCTATTCTTATAGCGAGTTGCTAGTATATACTTATAGGTACTTTTCTAATATCTAATATATCCTTTCTAACTACCTATTAGTCTAGGGATAGTATATAGTAGAGAGGTAGCGCTTAATAGCCCTCTCTCTTGTGACCTCTTCCTAAAATTAGCTAGTTAGGAACTTATCTTAGTTGCTAGTAATGCCCTCTAGAGTGCTAAAGTAGTATTTAACCTATTCGTAGATAATCTGCGCTAACGTAGTAGCTATTAGCTGCTTTATTATTAGGATAAATATAGCAAACTTAGTAATTTAACATATAATAACGAGAACTACGTTATATTCTCTGCCTATATACTAAGAGCTTGCTAGTAATCTAGTAATAAAGTCTATGCTTATTTCCTAGAATAGGTATATAAATAAGGGTAGTAGTTATAACTTTCTATAAGGCTTATGCCTTAGAACGCGGTTCTCCTAGTATATATAGCACCCTATAACGTAATTATATATATCTATAGCTACGTTTAGCTAATAGAAGTTCCTCGAGATTAACTCAGTAGTCTTATTCACCCCTATATAACCCGCCCTATAGTTATTATAGTATTAGCGAAGGATCTCTAGCCTTAGAGACCCCTCCTATAGTATTTCTAACTATCCCTTATAGAATAGGGTTCTATAACTATTAATTATATAGCCCCTATAATCGCTAGCTAGTCTATATGCCCTCTCTAATTATATCTAGTAGTATAAGTTATTAGCCTATAGTCTATAGATAAGATTCTCTATTGCTTTAGAGGGTTACTAACTATCTGCTATTTCACCTATTATAAGCTCCCTTATAACCTAGCGTGGGATATACTACTATACTATAGTAACCCTAGCTCTAAGTAAGTCCTCTTAGTTAATAACCTCTTGCTAAGCGTTCTCTATATTACCCCTTGCTCTTTAGTATTAGGTTATTATAGCTACTATAGTTATAGTAATATTAGCGCGCTATAGACCGCGATGCTAACTAGAGACTGAGGCGTCTCTACCCCTAGAGCTATCTATCTAGAAGGGGCACCTCATACTAGCCCTTATAGTATTAATAAATACTTTTAAGGTCTCTATACTACCTTATACTATAGTAATACTTATCTAAAGGTCTACTAGTAGTTTGCTAATAAACCTTAGCTTCCTTACTAGGGTTAGGAGTATATTATTATACTTTACCTCCCCTTCTATATAGTCTAGCCTCCTAGATAGACTATCTACTAGGTTTATAACCCCTAACCTATGCTCTAGGTTAAAATCAAATACTAAGAGTTTATATATCTACTTAGCGAGCTTTCCCTAAAGGTCCTGCATAAGCATGCTAATAACTCCCTTTAGCGCCTATTAATCTATTAGAACTATAAACTTCTTTAATATATCCTAAAGGTAATAAGCCTAATAATCTAAGCTTTTAACTATAGCGAGAAGTTCCTATTAGCCTGCTCCCTAGTATTATTCTATATCGCTAAGCTTCTATAAATAATAAGTAACTAGTTACTACTAACTATTAATATATTATAATAAGATGCTAGATATAGCTTTTATAGAAGCATCTATCTCAACCCTTATTTCATAGGTTAGGTCCTAGTATTAGAGAATAGTTGCTAAGCAGAAGGCGGCCTGAAGCTGCTTAAAAGCTTATTAGGCCTCTTCTAGCTAGTGAAACTCACCCTCTTTCTTGCTATTCTCGCTACCCTTTAGTAGGGATATTATTAGGGCTATAATACCTAAATATCCTATAATAAACTTATAGTAGAAGTTATAGAATCTAAGGAAGACCTAGATATCTTAATATATCTTTAGCAGCTTCTATTTAATAATAGCTTAGATATAAGTTTAGTCTATTAATACGCCCTTAGGCGTAATAATATACCCTAGGAACTCTACCTACTATTAGTAAAACTAATACTTATTAAGCTTAGTATAGAACTCCTACTAATAAAGCCTATAGAGCACTTAAAGAAGGTCTTTTATATATTGCTCTCTTATCTTAGAGTAGACTATAATATTATCTATATAGGTAATATAATAGGTATCTAGCAGCTTAGCGAGCGCTTAGTAAATATATACCTAGAATATAGCTAGGGCGTTTATAAGTCTAAATAGTATAATAGTATATTTAAAGTGCCGATAATATATCCTAAACGCTATTTTCTAGCGATCCTCTAGCTTAATATAGATATAGTAGTATATATCTTGAATATCGATTTTTAAGATCTATTTCGCTCCCTAAAGCCTATCTAATAGTTTGCTAATAAGAAGGAGTAGATATTAGTTCTTTATTATTACCTTATTAAAGCCTTAATAATCTATATAAAAGCATAGGGACCTATCTTTCTTAGGTATGAAAAGGATAGGGGCGCCTGCCTCGCTAGTTAAGGGTTAGATCTACCCTATTACTTAGTTATTAGTAATATATTAGCGAAGTTCTTCTAACTAATGCTTATTTAATAGGTAGATAGGCTTATATAGAGGTTTATTCCCTTTGATTAAGTTAATAGTATATTCTACGCCCTCTAGGACTAGGTATTGCTTTACTAACTATTTATTAAATATTACCTATTTGCTAAATAGCTCTAGTAGTAACTCCATATTACCCTCTAGGGTATCTTCTTCTTCTAGAGCCCTTATTAGCAGCTTATAGGGGGCGGTATTCCCTAATATATATATAATATAAGCCTTCTAGCTATTCTTAATAATCTCTTATATAAATACTAATAGCTTAGTAATACTAAAGTATTTATATTCCTAGGTATTTATCTAGGTATTAATTATAATACCCTCTTTTCCTATAGAGTATTATAATAGGAGGAGGTCTCCTGCTCCTTTAGGTTAGGGGGCTTTAGCAAAGAGTTGCTATATCTTCCTCGCTTCTCCTCCTAAGTTAATAAGGAAGAATATTAACTAGTATATATTCTAGCCCTTTATAAATAATCTATTAAACCCTTCTAAGGTAGGGATAATAGCTACTACGGGTTATAGTTATAGGGACTTAGCTAGTTACTTACTAATAATATTAACCTAGGAATAGGAATTTATATCTACTACTACTTCTTATTTAGTAATATTCTAGAGAATAATTACCTATCTTCTTATAGTAGCTCCCTTAGGGAGAGTATCTAGTTCTAGTTTAGGCGCAGGGGTTATTAGTATAATCCCCTAGCTTACTTCTTTTCTAATAAGTTAAGTTCCTTAACTCTTATAGATTAGATTATATTAACCCTCGCCTTCTTAGCAAGTATTTAGTATCCTATTAGTATTTTATTTACACTTCGTCTCGCGTATTTATCTAGGTAGTCTACCCTCTTATACCCCTTTTGCTTATAGCTAAAGCATAATATATAATTAGATATTATAGGTTATATACTAGGGCTATATATAGACCTATTCTAATTAGATCCCTGTATTGCGCTACTAACCTATTAGTGAGGTATTAAGCTCTATAAACCCCGCGTTATCTTCTAGCTAGAACCTTACTAGCTTGCTTTTTAACCTAACCTTGCTACTAGAAGCCCCCTTAGGTTATACTCTTCTCCTATACACTATTTCTTGCTTTTGCTTTATAGAAGTTTGCTACCTTATTAGTAATATATCTCCTATAAGCATTTAGCTTCTATAGCTATATCTCTTAGCCTCTATATCTTAACTTTCTAATATTTAAGATCTTTATATAGAAATAGGGCTAATTAGAAGTATAATATATAAGCCTTAGCCTTGCTATCTTCTATACTAACTATACTTAAGTCCTAATATATTACTAACTATTTAGCAAAGAACTATATTAGTAACTATATCTCCTTCTGCCTTATTATATCTAGCTTCTCGTAGTACCTTCGCTCTTAAAGCTTAGAGTTAATATAATTTTAGTAAGTAAATACTATAAAGTTAGCTTATACTAGGTCTCCTTCTAGCCTAGCTCTATAGTATTACTACTAGGTCTATAGGGATAGGCTTATCTTTATAAGCGCCTATTAGACCTGCTGCTCTAGCATACTACTAGCGCGTAGTTAGTTTCTATCTTTAATTACTTAGATCTAGTTATTAACTTAGTCTATAATAAAGTTTTTAGTTATAGTATAATAGTTATATATAGGGGGCTTTTTATATTCTCTCTATAAGTATCTTATTACTAAGCGATTAGTAAGTTCTTATAGTAGGGTAGTAGTTTGTTCCTTATGCTATTGCTATTATAGATATATCTGCTCTATAAGGCTCTCCTACTATTTCTATAGTAACCCCATAGCTTAGGTAAGGATATTAGAGATACTAGCTTCTTAGGGCGTCCTAGGTAAGGTGCCCTATTAGCTACTACTTGCTATCTATTCACCCCTTGAGGGGTAGTCTACCTAATCTAGCGCTACGTAGTACCTAGCCTAACCCCTCGGGGTTATTCCTCCTGCTATATTATCGCTAGGGTTATCTATTCCCTTAGCGTAGTATCTATATTATATTCCCTATATCTTAGGGCTTAGTAAATAATTAGTATCTTATTAGCTAAAACCTTATTAGTTATATTCTATATACCTAGCCTGGAGTTTATTATAATTAAACTCTATTACTAAATTATTAGTATATTATTACTAGTTTGCTTTAGATTTTTTTAACTAGTACTAGTTTCTTAAATTAAGATAGAAGTAATAGAATTATAAGAGTATACCTAAAGGCCTAAACTAGGAAAGGCTAGAATATTAAAACGTAGGTATCTATTATTATATTAAACTATTACTTAACCTTCTAAGTCTATAGCTTATAGAGTTTTCTCTAAAGTATATTTATCCGCCCTTGACTTGCTGAGGTTTTGCTGATAGCGTGGCTCTGCATCCTGCACCCGCCATCGTTCCTTACAAACTTATTAAACTCTTAGGTCTATTTATTATTACTATAGTTTTAAATAAAAGTTATAGTAGTTATCACTTTAGAGTTATTAGTTAATATGTATTATATAATACTCCTCTAGACCCTCTAAAGCTATATATTATATACTAAGGCTTTAGTTTATTTAAGATATACTAGTAATAGTAAACTATAGGGAATTATAGAGGTTTTATAGGTTAATAAGTTACTTATAGAGAGCAGGTTTATACTTTTAAACTTCTTAGTAAGCGCTCTAAATCCTATAGTAGAGGGGGCTTTAATTAATCTCAAATTCCTTATCAAGAGTAAGTTTAATAATAGAGAGGGCTTTAAATAGGATCTTACGGTCCTTAGTAATAGATTTATTAGGGTTTTTATATATAGAACTAGGTAATATAGTATTATCCTAACAATCCTTATTAGTAATATAGAATTGCTTAGTTTTAAAATACTTCTTTATCTATATAACTATCTTAATATATAGTAATAAGAGGTATTTAGTAGTAATATATTAAAAATAGTACTTTTAAGTATCTCCTTTTAGTATAAGGGAAAACACTCTAGTATTAAGTTTAAGGTTATACTATAGCCCCTTTATAAAAAGATGATAATAAATTACTTAGCTTATAGGTATAACTTAGGAAATACTACGTAGGTATCTTAACTTATACCCTCTACTAGTTAAGGAAAATAATATAAGAACCCTGTATTCCCTACTACTTATAAGTAAACCTTCTAAATATTACTACATAACGTTAGATATATGCCGCACTAGGGCTAATTATATTAGAGCTAAACGGGCTACTAAGGCTCTTATAGCCTAGAACCGCCCTCGCTAAACCTTCTAGTAAGGTAGAAGCTACTATATAAAATAACTCTATAATTTTCTAGTAAGGTAAACGCTACTATACGAGAGATAACTCCTTAACTAAGGAGGTCTTTCCTAAGAGGTTCTTATAGCTAGAAGCATAAGAAGCTCTGCTACTACGAGCAGGGCCTTATGCCTCTCCCTCTTCCTTAAAGATCGTGGGGCTATGGGCACGTATAAGTGCAGCTATGGTTAGGAGAGGTAGTTAGCAAGATCACATGACCGAAGGCTATGTATTATTAGGAGGCGCGGAGTTAGTATAATAATAAGGATCCTATGCGTAGTTAGGGGTAGAAACTAGGGTTAAACGAGCGTATTAATTATTATTATATAAGCGAAGCTATGCTTATATTAAATTATAGTGCGACCTATGCTCCTATTATATACTTCTATATACTATTAAGCCCTTATACTATATATTATACCTCTAATAGCCTCTAGCTACTATATAGTGATTTCACCTACTTAAGTGCAATAGACCTTCTAACTCCGCGCCTCCTAATAATATATAGCCTTCGGTTATATAATCCTCTCCTAACTATAGCCGCACTTATAGCCTCACGATCTTTAACTTTATATTAATAATAATATAGTTTTTAATTATTTAATAGACTGTGAAACTATTAACCTATCCTCTTATATACTACTTACGTACTACTTATACTACTAATACTCAAAAACTTCTCCTCCTAAATACTTTTCTTAGCACGCACTATTAGTACGGGCCACCCTGCTACTGCTATTTTGTTAATAAGGCTAATTTCTAATATCGCAATAACTACTATAGGGTAAGGCTGCAGCGCTAGCGCGCTATGCAATGCTGCCACTATTACTACCCTCTCAAGCTATATTTAATACTATTTATCGATCCAGATAAACCTAGAATATGCTCAAACCCCCCAATAATCGCCTGAGAATTTAATTTTAAAATCACCCTAAAAGAAATATGCCTATAGTAATTAAGGATATAAGGATTTATTGCTAGTCACGCTAGACGTTAGAAACATACTATAGATAGCTAATTAGCAGGTAAGGCTGCATAGACGAATAATAAATACCGCGTTTAATACGTATCGCATAGTAGGCACCTAGGGGCTAGCTAGGGCTATAGACTCTATACTTAATAACTTAAGCGAGATCAAACGAATTAGCAAAAGCTATAATATTATTACTATTACCTTAAACAATACTATATAGACTATATTATAATAACTTAAGCCTAAATACGCCAAGGCTACGGAATACTATACTAAACTATTATTATCTATAATTAGAGAGAAATACTGCTATAGAGCGAACTATAAAGATCATACCTATCCTACTACTAATAGTACTGCTGCTATAGGGGATGCTAGGACCCGGGGTATTAGCAGTAGAGGCGCTACCCTTAGTAGAAGCCCTAGATAGCTTAGCTATGCTAGAGCTATCTCTAAGACCCTAGGCTGCCTAGCAGCTAATACTATAAGAACGCCTAGAGATAATATAAGAACTATAAGTAGTTAGAGCGGGGTATAACTAGGAGCTAGAAATCTATAACTAGCTAACCCTAATAACCTTTGCGTCTTTATCAGGCTCCCTGCAGGCTATAGCTATAGGGAACCCCTAATTAAACCTATATTTATCTATATAAGTCTTATTTAAGTTAGCGAGGTCCAGGACTTAGACGTTAGAGCAGCGACTTAGGTACCCTCTAGTATAGTTACTATAACGTCCTATAGAGTATATATAGCTATATTTACTCGCTATGCTAAGCTATCTGAATACTTTAATATAGCAGGTATTAAGGGACCCGAGGTTTGGGCTATATATACTCTGCGAGGAGTTAAGGCTATAATCAGAAACCATAAAGGTATAGTGCCCTCTAAACCCTATATTTGAGCTAAGATTAAATACGCTGCGAAATACCTACTTATTAAATCCCAGACTTTTATAGCGCTATTAACTAGGGGTAAGGAGTAATATATATAGATAGTTACTTTTCGCTAGAAGGTTAACACCTTCTAGGTCTTCAGCTCCTACTATACTAAACACCTTAACTATAAGCTACTACCTAAGTAATGCTAAGTTTGCTATAGGTAGCATAAGTTTAGGGAATACACCTAAATACTACGCTGCTAATACTATAGCGGATAGGAGCATAGAAGCGACTATACTAATGAAGTATGCTATGCAACTTATAATAGTCTGCATAAGGCTATTAATAAGAACTGCCTGCTGCGCCCCTAATAGAAGGATAG
Organism: Colletotrichum sansevieriae; assembly: GCA_026260285.1. Classification (NCBI taxonomy): domain Eukaryota; kingdom Fungi; phylum Ascomycota; class Sordariomycetes; order Glomerellales; family Glomerellaceae; genus Colletotrichum; species Colletotrichum sansevieriae. The sequence continues at coordinate 58,824 of JAOQIF010000467.1, forward strand.
TGCTATAATCTAATTATCATAGAGCTAGCGCTAATATATTTATAAGGCGGGCTATTAGTTTAATACTATAGCATCTAAGAATGCAGCGTAAAAAATGATAGACCTAAGCCTTCCGCGAGGCATATAGGATAAGGGCTATAACCTATCCTCTATAACTCTTAACCCTAATAGGGAGGAATCTGCGCTATAAGCAATCGATTTAGCGAGGATCCTACCTAAAGATATCCTAGGGGATATCTCAGAAGGTGGGGATATTAATAAGGAAATAGTCTCAGGAGAGTCTGAAAATAATTCAGACTTATACTAGGAACGATCTATTGAAGTTGCTATCCTAGTATAAGTAACTAGATCCTAATTGCGCTGCTATGAATAGAACGCACTCCGTGTTCTAGGTAAATATAGCAAAGGCAGGGCCTATATATAATATTACCCTAACGTTTACTAACTATTATAAATTTAATATTATACTTATTTAAGAACCCTAGTATATAACTAAGTAGGAACTTAATCTCACTAAAACTAACTCAGCTTATACCTTATATTTGCCTATTTAGACCTAGGACTTAATTACTATATAACCTAGAGTCCTAACTTATATTCATAAGGGGATTGCTATACTAGCCCCTTTTTTAGTTACCCTAGACCCCTAAAAGCCCTGCTGAGATATTCTTAGTATTAAGCTTTAAGGGGTTTACTACCTTAATATATACTAAGTTATTAATAAATTTCATATCTTCTATACCCTATTAGAATAGCTTCTGCTACTACGCCTTTTTATAGGAGGAGACTTTAATACGAAATACTATATATAGTAGCTAGGAGTAGAGATAGGTAGAGGGGGCACTTTATTAGCTAAGCTTATAGAAAGCTAGAATATAGCTCTCCTTAATATACTAGGGGTGCTAACTTACTAGTATAGTAATATACTTAATCTCTACTTCTCTAATATATTATTAGCTAGAACTGAATTTACTAGCTATCTTTATACTAGTTCTAACTATTTAACCCTAGTATCTATAGTACTAGTCGCCTAGAGCAACCTGGGTAGGGCCCCTCCTATAGCAAAAGGCAGGCTAAAGCTTAGCCTAGATAACGTGCTAAAATTCGCTATTAAAGTAGTAAATAATACATAGATACTACTAGAAGCTTTTAATACTCTAGAGGACCTAGATAGGGCTATAGAAGGGCTTAATACCTTACTATAGTTAGCGCTCCTTACTATAGGGAAGAGATGCTACCCTAATAGGATGTTACAGGCTACGCCACTGCTGACGTCTGGGCGGTGCTGCAGACCCTAAGAATTCTGCCCTTGACGACCGCTCTCGCTTAATATTCGCCCTATATCCGCTTTTCTATTATATAGGGAACTTCCTAGAAAACTTCCCTTCCTTAGCTTAGATTACTATAATTAAGGCACCCCTAAGTTAAATAAACCCTAGGCTAGCCCCTTATATATCTAAGCTCTCTCTTTACACCCGCTTTACTAGTTATATAGCATAATAGATAGCAAGTAGAAAATAGAACCTGCTATACTAATAGTAGCTAGTCTAGAAGTATTATTAATAAGTAAGGAAGCGTTTAAAGCAATCTATATAGTAATTAATAAGCTTAGTAACTAACTTAATAGCCTAATAACTATATAGCAGCTTAATAATAAGCTAACTATAGAGCTCTAGTAAGATATAATAAGTAGCTATACCCTAGCGTTACTAATACTAACCCTATAGCTAGAGATCACCTAGGAAGCAGGCAGCGCTTAGCAATTAAAACCCCTTCCTAACCCCCCTAAGTTCAGAGGAAACTATAATAAGTATGCTATATAGGTATAATAGATATATAATAAGATTAGGATAAACCAGGCCTTCTACCTAAGTAATTAGGAGGCTTAGTATCTTATTAACTCCTGCTTAGAACCTAGAGTATAGCTAGTAGTTATAGCCTTCTATAGCTTAAGGGGTAGTAATAGCTTATTCGAGCTAGATGCCTTCTTAGTATACCTAGACTATACCTATAATAACCCTAATATTAAAAGCAAGGCTCTTAGAAGACTCTTAGAGCTTAAAATAAAGCATAATAAAGCTTTTACCTTATTCCTACCCCGCTTTAAATATATTATTATAGAGGTAAGTAATATAATATAGCTAGATAGGATCTAGATTAACTACCTATATAAGGCACTATCTTATAAGCTCCTTAACTATCTAGTTAACTACCTAACCCCCTATAAGTATGCTAAATATATTAGCCTTATATAAGATATTATATAAAAGCTAGAGGGATTATATTATATTTCTAACGTTCTACGCTAGTTATTACTTTCAGATTAAGAGCATTACCTACTAGAGTAGATATAGATAGGGATACTAGGATAATAGGGTTAATATATACCTTATATAAAGGTATAGGTAAAGGTCCTAGTAAAGAAACGCACTACTATTTTAAATATAACTAGATTAATAACCTATAAAGGGATTACTAGAAGGCTAAAAAGTTAAAGGATAGTCCTAGAGTAGTAAAACCTATTAAAGAAATAATATATTTAGACTTAGGAGAGGTTAAAGGTAAAGAGGACCCTTCTAACTTAAGAAATAAATAACCCTAGTATAAAATCAGGTATTAGGGATAATAGAGGAAGAGTAGGCTAGTTAGGAATAGTTCTAGTTAGAATATAATATAAGCAGGCCTTTTATAATATTAATAGTTAGAGTTAATAAAGGCACTCCTACTAATACTTTAATAGACTATAGATATAATATCTATATAATAATAGACTACTAATATACCTGCTAACTCTATTTAATATATATTAACTACTAAGCATAGTAATTATAAGGCTTTGCTAATAACTTAGCTTAAGTTATAGCAAAAGGCGTAGCTATATTATACCTTAAGATTAGAAGCTATATATAGTAACTCTTTACCTATATAATAAAAGGACTAGATATTAACTTCTTCTTAGGGAAGCTATAGATAGAATAAAACTATATTATTTATAATATAGTAGAGAAGCAGGTATACTATAGGAAGGCAGGGGTTACTATTACCCTTTAAGGATAGGAAGAACCCTAGAGAGTAAGGGAGATCTAGAAAGCCTATTAACTTAATACTACCTTATTTATAGCGATCTACTAGAGGGTTAATAGGAGTTAGCTATCTAGGTTAGAAGTAGGAATATAAGTAATAAGCCTAAGGGATATTAAAAAAGCGCTTAAAATAAAGAAACTAGAAGACTATTTAGAGAAACTACTATAATATATTTATAATAAATTCATAGAGCTTTTTAAGCTAGCTAAGTTATACCCCCTATCCCTAAGTTATACTAGTATAGATTATAAAATCTACCCTAAGTATAATACCTCTAGCTAAGAGGCGCCCTTACCCTAGGGACCCTTCTATAGCATATTAAGAGAAGAGTTATTAGTATTAAAAAAAATACTTATAAAATTGCTTAATAAGGGCTTTATTTAAGTAAGCAAGTCTCCTACTAGTATACTTATACTTTTTATTAGGAAGCCTAGCAGAGGATTATAGTTTTATTATAACTACTAAGTATTAAATATAATTATAAAGCAAGACTACTACCCCCTACCTCTAATCTAAGAGACCCTCTAGAGGGTTAGTTTAGTAAAGTAATATACTAAACTAGATATAATAATAGCCTTCTATAAGATTTATATAATAGAAGGGCACTAGGAAAAGACTACTTTTTATATATAATATAGGCTCTTTAAGTAGCTAGTTTATCTATTTAGATTAAGCGCAGCCCCTATAACGTTCTAATAATATATTAATAGCACGCTCTAGGAGTTCCTTAATAACTTTATAATAATATATATTAATAATATATTAGTCTATAGCAGCAGCTCCTAAGCGGATTATAAGCAGAAGGTGCATAAGGTTCTCTAGGCCCTCTAAGAGGCTAGTCTTAACCTTAACCTAGTAAAGTATAAGTTCTCTATAAAAATAGTAAAATATATAGGATTTATCCTAAAGGTAGGCGAGGGTATTACTTATAATATAGAGAAAGTATAAGTAATTATTAAATAAGAAGCGCTTATTTTAATAAAAGGATTGCAAAGTTTCCTTAGGTTTGCTAACTACTACTAAATATTTATATTAGAGTACTTAGGGGTTATAGAGCCCCTTACCCTCCTAATAAAGAAGGGAGCGCTATTTATCTAGAGTAAGGAATAAGAAGATATATTCTAGGCGCTCAAACGCCGCTTCTAAACTATATTAATATTATACTATTTTAACCTATAAGCCCTAACTATTATTAAGATAGACTGCTTAGGGTTTACTTTAGGGGGGGTGCTAACTTAAGAAGATATATAAGGATAGCGCTATCCTATTGCTTTCTACTTATAGAGGCTAACCCCTATTTAATATAACTACCTAATCTATAATAAGGAGCTATTAGTAGTAATTACTTATTTAAGCATATATAATACTAAGCTAAGAAGCTGCCCTAGGTTTAAGGTCCTTACTAACTATAAGAGCTTTAAATACTTTATATAAAAGTAATATTTAATAGAACGCTAAAGTTGCTAAGTAGAGTAGTTATTAAGGTATAATTTCTATTTAGAATATTAACCTAGTCGCCTAGTAGCTATGCCTAATATGCTCTTATGCTATAAATAGAACGCCTTAAATAGATAAGAGGATAAATAAGAGAAAGGGAGGGTAATATAAATAATCCCTAACTCTACCCTAGGTAAGGTAAGGAGGGTAGTAATAGTTAAAGCCCTTATTATAATAGTATTTAAGGATCTAGCCTTTTAATAGGTATAGAATAAAGTATAAGTAGAAGATAACTAGTACTAGGGGGCTTATTCTATAATAAAAAGGGGTAACTAAAGCTTCCCTCCCTAGCTAGGCCTAAAACTATAGATCGCTAAGTATAGTATTAATACCCTTAGCTAATTAATATTCAGAGACTAGATCTAGGTGCTAGGATTAATAGATAAAAACTACCCTTAGAACGTGCTCTAAATATAGTTAATTTAGAAGTATTATAACTTAGTAATAATAAGCTACCCTAGTTAGAATAATACCCTAGCTATCCTAGCCTAGTAATACTTTTAGCTAGGGTAGTCCTCTATAGTCCGCTAGTTCACGAGAAACTACGATAGCTATAAGCATAGAATAATTTAGTAATAAGTAAAACGCAGGCTTCTTTAACCTTTGCTAGTAGTAGAATAGCTATATTATGATCTTGCTATAGATTTTATTATAAACCTCCTATATATAGTGAAAACAGGGTCTAGATAACTCTAGGTGATAGTTAATAGGCTCTCTAAGATAATAACCCTAGAAGGGATACCCTCAATAGATATAGAAATATATATAGAACGCTTTATAAAATACTACTACTAATTCTATAATATACTGAAGTTAATTATTAGTAATAGGGGTAGTAACTAGATAAGTTAGTTCTAGTAATAGTTCTATATACTTATAAAGATCAAATAATATTAAAGTACCGCCTTTTACCTATAGATAGATAGAATAATAGAACGTTTTAATTAAGAGATCTAGGCAGTCCTATAGATAATAGTTAACTTTACCTAGGATAACTAGGAGGTTTACTTGCCCTCTATTTAACTAGTAATTAATAGCTATAATATAGCTATAATAGGAGTAAGCCTATTCTTCTTTACCTATAGATACTATATTAACTTAGTATTAGTAGTATAGCTTATGCTAGAGCTATTAAACTCACGCGAGTTAGCTACTAATAGGTTTATTAATAAACTAAAGTTAACTATAGAGTTAGCCTAAGTAGCTATTACTATATCTTAATAAATAATAGAGTAATTAGCAAATAGTAAAAAGATATTAGTAGAATACTATAAAGTAGGCGATTAGGTCTGGTTATTCCTAGCTAACTTCTATATAGAGAGACCCTATAAGAAGTTAGATTAGCTATACCTAAAGTATAAAGTAACTAGAGTAATCTTACTAATTATAGTTAAGTTAAACATTCTAAGTAAGGTTTATAACTAATTTCATATTAGCCTGCTATACTATGCTATAAATAACCCCATCCTAGGCTAAGAAGTTAATAATCCCTAACTACCTCTAATTTTTAAAAATAGAGAGGATAAATAGGAAGTTAAGTCTATTCTAGCTATATGCTAAAAGTACGTTAGTAAGAGCAGGCGTTATAAGTTATTAGTTAAATAGATAGGGTATAATTAGCCTACTTAGGAGCCCTTATAATTATTTTAAGATAGCTAGGCAGTAGATAAGTATAAAGAAAAGTATAGCTTAATAAATAAGAATAATAGCAACCCCTAGTATGCTATACTATAAGCTAGGTAGTAGTTAATAAGTAGGAATAGGATAGAGGGATAGTAGCTAGGTAATTTATAATTAGAGGAGTAAGTAGAAATAAGAGATTCTATTATAATATAAGGCTATAGAGAGGTAGAATAAGACTAAGATAGGCCCTAAGCAGGTAGATAATAGGTAAATAGAAACTATAGACCTAGGAAGATAACCCCTTACTCCTCCTACTCTTTATAAGTAGTAGTAGTAGTATTAGCAAGCTAAGAAAAGGGGTTAGATTATTAGGAATAGGAGAAAGGCGGGAATAAGATAAACCTTATAGAGAATCTTAGCTATATCTAAGTAAACCTAGGTAAAATAATATAGCTATATCTTATTAAGCTTAACTAAGAGGGAAAGTAAAGTAGTAGTAATAATAGAGGTATTAAGGATAGGAGTAGCTAGGGAACTAGTAGACGGTATAGGGGAGGTATCTAACTTAATAGCAGCCTTAGTAGCGCGCTTTATAGTAATATAGGTATAGATCTCGCGGTTTTAGATAGAAGTAGTATAAAGGAGCTCTATATAAGCCTTAATTTATATAAGGAGCTATAACTATTAGTAATAACTTTAAAATATAGGTATAGTAGAGACTTACTAAGGTCCTCTTATTAAGGCTATAGTAAGTAAGGCAGTTCTAGCTAAGAGAAGCAAACTCCTCCTAGTAATAAACTACGCTAGGGTTGCTCTAGTAGATCGTTAGCTCTATAGAGAAGGAATAGCAGGAAATTAATACCTATATTAATATAAGTAGACTTAATAGCTTTATTAGAATAGTAGATATAATAGATAATATTACTTATAATATAATTAGTCTTATAATAATTAAAAGGTAATAAGATAGTATATCCTATTTAATAATATTATAATAAGCTATAATATTACTAGGCTTCTTAGCCTTAGCTATAGTAAATATATACTTTAGGCAAGGGACCTCATAAAGAGGTCCCTAGGTCTTATCCTAGGGGATACTACTAAGGATAAGCTAGTATAGGTAGGGATCCTAGTAGAATATTAGAAGAATATTAAATAAATAGAAGATAATATACTATAAGGGGCTCCTAAGTAATAGGATATATAGGAAGGGGCTAGTTGAGGTACTCGCATAGCTCCTAGCTAGCTAGGGTATAAAAGGGATTATCTATAAGTTTGAAGTTATTAGGGGCGGTCTCCTTATAATTAGAGAGGCTAGTAGAGGTAGAGCAGTTAGAAGGCAGGCCCTTAATAAGAGGAAGAGACTCTATCTCCTTATCTAAGTTAGGGAGGGGCTATATAGGGTTAATTATAGCAAAATAATAGGGAAAGGGTAGGTAGTAACTTATAAGGGGTGCTATTATAGAAGCAAGGGGAATAGATTAATTAGATCTACGCGAGTTAGTAGTTAATAGGGGTTTAGATATAATAAACTTATACTAATATAGACTAAGAGTATACTAAAAACGCTACTAAAATAATAAGTTATTAGCCTAAATAATATTATAATTAATTAGTTAACTTATACTTATATAGGTTAATAGGAGGAGGAAAAAAGAGGAAGGAAACTAGGGCGTGAAAAAATCATATTATTATAATTATTTACTTATAAGGCGCGGAGCAGCTAGTAGCTTAGATTAATATCGCTCTAGACTAGCTTTTAGCTTATGCTAACCGCCCTTAGCCTATGCTTAAACCTATAACTCACGTGAG